>CATIWM010415361.1:0-14126 GCA_949671775.1 Mallotus repandus | reverse complement strand
TGGTCATGTAACCTGAATTGTATTGGCTTCTATTTATAAACTTATTATTCATCAAATGAAGACTTAGAAGAAGAGATATACATAGTGCAATATGAGGGTTGTGTAGTACTTGAAAATAAAAATAAAATTTGTGTGATATCTTAAAATTTGACGGTCTCTCAGCACGATCCAATGATGAAACTATATTTATGTAAGAAGATGTGAAATGCATGTTTTATCCTCTAATTGCGCTAATTCTCCCTCTAGACCCTTTAAAACCTTAAACCAATGAACCAAACTTGTAAGTCAATGAATTGAGTATTGGATTAGCAAACCAAGCACCAGTTTAGTGAATCGAGCGTCTAATTTATCGAACTACACACATGGTTTGGGCAATATGCATGTGGGTAGCGAACCAATTTGCAGTTCATTAAATTAGGTATGTAGTTCATTAAACCGATGCGTGGTTCATTGCACTAGATGCATGATTTAATTTTTTAAAAACCGATTCATTAAACTAGATGCACGATTTAATTTTTTAAAAATGCAAAAATTCGCCTAAAGTTGGCTTTATGAGTCTCGTACATCTCGTAGAGTCCCCACATGCGTGCACACATGTTTAATAACATGTCATTTGCACATGTGTATGTACGCCTTGCAGATGATGTGCTGTCATACATCGAATTTTGACTGTCCCCAAAAAGGTCCAATGATGAAAATATCCCTCAGAATATGACAAGTGTCTGTTCATTCGTACTGCCTCTGAAGCGTGCCGTGAGTCTAGAAAAATTAAACTGAGCCTTCAGAGAGCAAAATCAACTTTTAAATCGTTAAGTCGCACCCCAATTTTATGAATTACAAATTATCAAAGTGGTAAGCCGCTAATTTCGAGCAATCGTTGCTAAAAATGGGCAACTCATCAGACTGGTGTTCGTCTCATGAGACCGGAGTTCCACTTTGCAAAATTGGAAGTCGATTTTGACAAAACAAACGTCAAAAATGCATTTGGAAGGTCCCCAAACCATAAAAAATACCCCCGAAATAGCACGATTGAAACTCAAGAAGGTCGCGTGATGCGCACAAGAGTGCATGATCACACACCAGAGCGCGTGATCATGTGCACCAGAGGCGTGATCAAGAGCAAAAAAGTGTGATCATGTGCTCCGTTACACGTGTAAAAGTGCACACACATGCGCCTTGGGACGCGTGATCACGTATTTTTTAACACTTTTCCCTATAAGGGTCTCTACCTCTCATTTTGAGGGGGGGGGGGGGGGAGGGGGCTATATACACTCAAACACTATAGAATTAAAGACTCAGAAGTCCCAATTTACACACTTTTGACTCACCCACTACATTTTAGTGGGATTTTTTAGACCGCTTTTGAACCAAACCCACCCTCATCTTTGTTAAAGCACGCTTCAAAGGTATACAAATTTGCATTACACATGTCATTTTCAACCTCTCATCGAGGACAGCTTGAAAATCCAATGAAGCTAAAGCTTCGAAAGCACCAAACAAGCTTAGGTGAATCTGAGGACCAAATAATCATTTTTGCACATTTATTTTACTGTCTTGCATTTTATTTTATTGCCGCTAGCAGCTAAGAAATTGTTGTGATTGTGTGATAAGACTGGCAATTTGCATGTTGATTGAATAATCTCTACTTTGTTTTACTTATAACAAATCGTCATTTTACATCAATGTGCATCCAATAAACATGAAAAGCTTACTTATTTAAGCTAAAGCTTCGATATTACAGTCCAATAATACAATCATCATTATTTATTATTTATCTCATCATTTAGGAATGCTTTATAATAATTCCTGCAAGAGCATGAGCTCTGTGCATTTGTTTGATCATTCATGATGCATCAATCATCTTTGTTCTTCTTATCTGCTGTCCGAGTGGATGAATAGATGAAATTGCACATAGTTGTGTTAACCCCTATCATGCAGGTGTTTTCTAGATCAGGACTAGATTTACATTTCTGTACCTTTTCTCTCTTAAATGTATTTACTAGGAAAGCCTTGTAAATAATCATACTTACTTTCTTTTAGTTTTCGTTACTATCATTGTGCTTATGTGAATGTGCATATATCAATTGTCATTACCGAAACTAGGGTGTCGCGGTAGCCATATATTGAGTATCATAATGAGAAATAGCCAAAAAGTAGATGAGATCTCCTGGGCTTAGAATCTTTACTAGGGAAGATACTCGTTGAGTGACCCGATGTCGTCCTTTTCATCTTTTCCTGGTTTTCTAGAAACCAGGTGGCAACTCCAAACATAAAGCGTCTCACATCCCCCCAAGACCAATCATCTATCCCTGTCCCATAAACAGAACGGATGTCCCATCTAGCAAAGTTGCCATGTCCCTCAGAAATGGAAAACATCAGGAAAAGCCTTCCCACGAGAGTGAGAAGGCACCCCCCGATCGTCATCCATTTGTCCTTATCAGATCAAATAGATGGGTCAGGAATTTGACTAGATTGTAGAAATTTGTGTTGAAAGAATTAAATTATAAACTCTCAAACAATACTTTCATGCCTCTTGGTACATGTATCAAATATCAATATGGGGACATAAAACTGGACCCCTCTTGTTGACTATAGCCCCTACACACATAGGCGTGTAAAGACTATAGACGCCATTTGTGACCTAACGACTAGTCCTCACATTGACATTATACATTTACCTTGAGTGCATTTGAATATCGTTTCTTAGTTTACCTCTTGATTCTCATCAATACAAATCGAAACAGCCTAGTTTAAGAGCGGAACTATAGTCCCTTGCTAACTATCGGGTCAAAACCCACCTAAGAAAGAGATTATATAACCTCGTGGAGCAATAAGGTTAGAAGCAAGAGCTTGCTGGTGAATGGTTTGTTCTTTATGTAGGAAAAAGCTAACAACCTCTTACATAATCATGCATACATGACATACATATAGGCAACATATACTAACCATATTTTTTGCAGCCATATGCATCTATCATAATAAGACTATGCATGAGCATGCCATGTATACATACTAATCGTATTCTTTTATAGGCATATCTCATGCATGTGTCATTCATCATTTGTTTATTCTATCTTACTAATGTGCAGTAAACAAGATCTCAATATGAGTGACCATGAGCCTAAGTCTTCTCGCCAGAATTATAGGAAAATGAAAGCAATGATTCAAAGCTTGCTCGAAGATGGCACCATGGTAAAAAACCTCCAAGCCCAAATAAGTCTCACTAGACATTTTTTGCACAACCTTGACAAGGCTGACTAGAAAAGCCTACAATCCTATAGAATGCTATGCATCAAAACTTTCCAGCATGTACATCTTGACCATGATCTCTTACATGTAGCAATGTCATTCTAGGATCCATACGAGCATGTGTTCTGGTTCAACACTATGGAGATATTCCCATTATATGAGGAATTTCATGCCATTGTAGGACATATCCCTACCAAAACTAAGAGGCAATCTTTATTGACCAAGATATCAAATATCCTGGACTTGGATCAACACTCTTTGACCTAACCCCACAAAAGCTTAATGAGTTAGTTACTACATAAAACGACTGATTCCTATACAACTTTTGAACGCCTGTATAACAAAGGAACCAGGAAACCTATTATGGGCATGACTTCTTACTTGCTACCTTTTCATCCAATACTTTACAGTGTCACGTGAGGGATTGGGAGATTACAAGATACTCCAAGTGATTAAAGGCATAGAATGTGGAATGAATTCCTTCCCACTAATCTTGGCCGAAGCCATTTAGGGCTTGGATGATTACAGAACTGGAAAGTATTCAAGCTTTATTAGAAGTCCCCTGTTACTTCGAATTTGGCTATAAGAAAAGTTAAGCCTTATGGAAAAACTTGTTGGTAATTGGATGAAGTACCAACCAAGAAACCACCAGGAAAGACACATCAAAGATATCAATGGCTGCATAGTATATATCTCAGTCGAGCAATCGATCGACAGTATAAAAAATGCCCCAGAAGAGCAAATAACTTGGAGATGCCCTTGGTGGAGACTAGAGCATGTGACCATATGCACGTATGTGAATTGCGTAACAATCTCAGGATTCAGATCATGCACCCACTACTACTCGACATTAGTAATAAAATAGTATGGGGTAAAGTAGCACGTGCCATCTAGGCTAGCAGACTTCTCAGGAGGAAGATTATGTCAAAGATTCATCGACCATTTCAGAACAACATGGTAAAGGATAATCATTCATCACTTTACCACCAATAACTGGGACAATCTTATTGAGAAGACCTATAAGCAGTGGGTGATCCGCAGATAGAATCACCTGTTAAATAATTAATCTTGAGATCTTTAGAGTTTGCCTTTCCTTTATTTGAAACTGATGATGTAATGAACTCTAAAGTTAATGCAATGAAATCAAATTTACCACCAATGGGGTTGTTGCAGCTGCAAATAAAAACATAAAAAAGATCCCGTCAAAGATGATTCAGACCTACCATAATTAGGCAGATAGACTACCATATGCATTATGGGGACATAAAACAACAATCAAAACTTCAACAAGAGCCACTCCTTTTTCACTAGTATATGGATTTGAAGTAGTACTCCCAGTTGAAATGGAAATCAAATCACTATGAATAGTAATTAAATTTGAACAGCCTAAGGCATAATAGGTTCAACAAAGGCACGATAACCTCACCATCCTGGACAGTTAGAGACTTAAAGCACTATATCATATGCAGTTATATCAAGCTTGACTGGCTAGAGCCTTCAACAAAAAAGTTAAACACAAGAGTGTGAAAGCAGGAGGCTGGGTGCTAAAGCAACCCAAACAGAATGTCTCAGACCCTGAAGGGAAGTTCAGGCCAAACTAGGAAGGCCCATATTTGGTCAAAATAGTTCTATTAAGATAAGTTGTCAAGCTAATTGATTGTAAAGGAAATGAGTTCTCTGAGCCTACCAACACAGAGTGCTTGAAGAAGTATTATGTCTGGAGCAAATACAAAAAATAAATTGCTGAGTTGAAAATAAAAAAAAGGCAGCTCAGGCAAAAATTAGGGGATTTCCCGCTAGGTTGAAAACCCGAAAGGGCAGCCCAGGCAAAAGTTAGGGAGACAAGAAAAAAATACTTAGTTGGAAAACCTGAAAAGACTGACTAAGGACAGGGGTACTATCGATTCAAAATTTGCATAAATGCAACTGTGCTTTTCTTAAATGTCTTCAGTAAATATGCGAATGCTTGTCAAATCATATAAGTACATTTGAGAAAATGCAATACATCATTATCATCCGAATCCATCGAGTTTGCTAAGTACAATTGCATATTTTCATTATATGCTTGCAATTCTTACCTGTTTCATTATTTCTCCTTCAGATTGCCAACCACTATCATCGAACCTCAAAAAAAAGCCTAGCTAGGTGCGAAGAGCACTGAAAAGAGATGCCTTAGGAAAAAGAGGGAAGAAAAAGAAAAAATACCCAGATAGGTGCGAAGAGCTATGGAAAGAGACGCCTTATGCAAAAGAGGGAAAAAAAAGGTAGACGAAGTAGAATAATCATAGTTACATGAATAAATGTCACAATTAAAAACATATAAGTCAGTCAATCTGGAGTACAACAACAGCAGCCATCAGTACAGAATACAACACCTAAAGCCCATTACCTCAGGAAAATAATACAACACTGAACAACCATAGCCAAAAGCCTATACCTAGCCTCCTAAAAACAACTACATCAGCTATGGGTGCTATCAATAACTAAAGTTGAATCCACGTAGGCATCCCCATCACCTGGGCCAGGCACCGCATCCTCTGCAATCTCAAAAGCCATCAGTCGCACATGCAATTGATCAATTTGGTCACGATCAGATGCTAGCTCCCTTTCCCATTTATGGCTAGCGAGAATGCACTCACTCTACAGTAGCTAAACATCATGGGTCACATCTCATGCATTCATAAAAACACATGCATTTGCATAAAATAGGTATAGATCAATAAAAGAAGAGGGCAGTACGCTCTGTGCGTTAGTGAACTTCATGAAATACTCATGCATGCTAATTGTAGCAGTATAGTAAGACCGAGCAGTGTAAACAGGCACCTGTAAAGCAAAAGAAATTAGATGACGTACAAATTAAGGAAAGAGAAAACCTTATAGAGTTAAGAGACTATTATGAGTAGCGTCTACAGGCACTACATCCGACAGTTGTGTACCCACTCTAGGTAAAGAGAAACGTGCTCCCGCTCCTGTAACTGACAACCCATACAACATTGGAGGTGCTGCACTCACAAAGTCACCAAGAACAACACCACTAGATCCCACACCACTGGCATGTGTCGTCCCCTCAGTCCTAAGGCCACTTTCCTCGTTAGATATCCTTCTACGATGTCCATAATGCTGCAGATAAACTCTCATAACTCATGTCATTTACTGTTTAAAACTAACAAATTTTTTTACATGCTTATATGAAAATAAAGAAAAAAAATACAGGGAAAAAAAACACAGCTCAGAAGCATACCGGGTCAAAATATGCTACCCTAGAAGTGGAGCGACCCTGGGATGCCTGTGAAGTCCTAGCTCTAAAACCTGAAGACTGCCAAGGATCTACCTTAGGAGGTGGAGGAGGAACAAATTCAATGGCCACAACATCAATCAACTATGGCACCAGAGTCATCATATAAGAAAAATGAGCTCCCTCTAGGAAATCCTCAAAAGGATACACTCTCTCAGCTCTGTCGAGCTCCTCTCTAACAAGCTCTCGACCCCAAAATTAGTCTCTATTAGGAGCAACAGGAGCTCTCCTCATGAATGGTCCATCCCATAAGCGACAAACTCGCTCACCTAGGTACCACACTTTGTCGACAAGGCCGGGCAGCAAGACCTCCTCTATGTCAGGTGCAAAGCCACCCCCATCTTAATTGACCAGTCTTGTCACTCCATCCACCAGCAAGGACAAATCTACTCGAGAAATATATAAGCAAAAGGTTGCCAAAGAATGAGAAAGCGAAATCAAAATGTGCCATACCTGACTGTGGGCCAACCTACTCAACAAACCCCTCGCCTCTACAGGACTCTCGATCAAACCAGAAGTCTTCTTGATTCATCATGGAAGACGGGAAATTCACTCTCAGGTAAGCGCTCAATAGTGGGATGAGGAAGCACCCTAAACTTGTAAGCCCAAACCTGTTAGGAAGAAAGGCTTCAGAACACTTAAAAATGAAACAATCTAAAAAAGTAAAAGACCACACACACATTTAGCATGAATAAGCAGCTACAAATCTATGAGCCTCCTTTACAGGTTGCATCAAGGCCAGAATACATGTGTGCAAAAGTAGCTGTGCCCAAATATACTTTGCCAGATCCCTCAAGTTCCTTAGAACAGGTAACAGCTGCAAGAAGCCGGTGCTGGAGGCATTCGGAAAGATAATGGAACTAAGAAGGTAGAACAAGAAACACCTGGCTAACTGCTCTGAGTTGACATGACCTGCATCATGCTCCAACCTAACCTTCTCTAAAATCTATGTATACCAGATCAAAGAGGAGCAGCCAAACTTCATAGAAGCAGTAACACCAAAGAGATCCTTCAACCATCTGTTCCTCACAACAACAAAGCTATACACCTCATTGCTGAAAGGGACAGGCTCCCTAGAAAACCTCAGCCCGGTAATGGCTAAAAAATCAAGCGGAGTGATAGTCATCTCCTCGAAAGGAAAATGGAATGTATAAGTAGAATCCATCCACAGCTCAAAAAGAGCACACATCACGGCTTGACTCGATGTATATGAGCCATAAGTAAAAGCAAAAATAATGCTATCCAAGCCGTTCTTGGCAACCATCTGCTTCACACACAGAGGAAGGCCCTAATAGACGAGCTAACCTTATTAAAGCTACCAGGAAGCTGAATGATAGGCCTAAAGGACTACAACCAACAGGTAAATCAGTTATAACATTTATCAGATATTAAAACATCTCTTTTCATCATTTTTGGAGGAATACATAACAGCTAGAGCTATGCAAACAACGAGTGCTAAAATCAAATAGCCAATGCTATACAGACAGTAAGTGCTAAAATCAAATAGCCAGAGCTACACAAATAGTAAGTGCTAAAATTAAATAGCTAGAGCTACACACACAACAAGTGCTAAAAATAAACAGCTAGAGCTACGCAAACAACAAGTGCTGAAATCAAACAGCTAGAGCTACATAGACAACAAGTGCTAAAATCAAACAGCTAGAGCTATGAGAATAGCAAGTGCTGAAATCAAACAGCTAGAGCTATATAAACAACAAGTGCTAAAATCAAACAGCTAGAGCTATATAAACAGTAAGGGCTGAAATCAAACAACTAGAGCTACACAGACAGCAAGTGCTAAAATCAGATAGCTAAAACTATAAAGACAGCAAGAGCTAAAATAAAAAAGCTAGAGTTACACAGACATCAAGTGCTAAAATCAGACAGCTAGAGCTACACAGACAACAAGAGCTAAAATTAGATAGTTAGAGCTACACAGATAGCAAGTGCTAAAATTAGATAGCTAGAGCTACACAAACAGTAAGTGCTAAAATCAGATAGCTAGAGCTACACAGACAGTAAGAGCTAAAATCAAACAGCTAGAGCTATGTAGAGAACAAGATCTAAAATCAAACAGCTAGAGCTACGCAGACAACAAGTGCTAAAATCAAACAACTAGAACTACGAAAATAGTAAGAGCTAAAATCGAATAGCTAGAGCTACACAAACAACAAAATCTAAAATCAAATAGCTAGAGCTACATAAATAGCAAGAGCTACAGTTAGAACTATGCAGACATCAAGTGCTAAAATCAGACAGCTAGAGCTATACAAATAGCAAGAGCTACAATCGAAGCAACACATACAATAAGTTCTGAGGAAAATAGCTAGAGCTACGATAAGTGCTAAGAAAGCAAATGGCAAAAGCTAAGTAAGTAAAACTACAACAGGAACTATCACAGTAAGGGATGAACAATGACTAAGTGAACTAACCAGACGGTGATGAATAGTCCAAGCATGGGTCTCCAGGCAATAGACAACAGAAATTGGATCTACTCGAGAAAGTCGAGGTGGATGAGAAGAGGTTCCACCAGTGGTCCCAACTGCCTCTGTAGCTTCAGCAACAGAAGAATTCCCTGCACCAGTCTATCCAAAAACTACCTCATCCTCTAAAATAAACCGTCAAAAGAAAAAGAAGTAGTATTCACACCGCCGAAGTCATCAAGATTATAAGGAATAGGAGGGAAGTCCATAATTCCTGCACTGTGCAAAACAACAGAACAACAATAGAAAAAGAAGATAGAAGAAAAAAGCTCTAAAAACTCAAACATAGCTCATAAAAGGTAAAAAAAAAAGGGTAAAAACCACCTCGAACTCAAAAAAAAGTTCAATGTAAAGACGTTTACATGCCTCAGAGCGCGTGACCATGCACCCCAGGCAAGTGATCACGCACTCTTGCGACCCTTATGCACTCTGAAACTCACACATGCACACACTGAGAACCCCACACATGCACTCCTAGTGTCCCAAACTTGCATTTTATTGAAAAATGCACAAAAAATGCGCACGAATTGTGCAAACATGAGCATTATATGTTTTAGGACATTGCATTTGACATCACTGTCTTAGAAAGACTTATCATTATTCATCAAAAGAGAAACATGAAACACAAATGACACAAGCATGTCACCTCTGCAATTATCATGTTGTCACATCATAAAATCATGCTCGAAACACGACAAATGATGACATCATCACTACATCATTATGTCATCATTACTACATCATCACTGCTTAGAAGTATTTTCACTTGCTTAGTAGCATCTTCATCTGCTTAGAAGCATTTCATTTGCTTAGAAGCATTTCATCTGCTTAGTAGCATTTCATTTACTTAGTAGCATTCTTATTTGCTTAGTAGCATTCTCACTGCTTGGTAGCATTTCACCTACTTAGTAGCATTTTATTTTCTAAGTAGTATCTTCATCTGCTTAGTAGCATTTCATTTGCTTAGTTGCATTTAATCTGCTTAGTAGCATTCTCATTTGCTTAGTAGCATTTTACTTGCTTAGAATCATTCTTAGTACTTAGTAGCATTTTATTTACTTAGTAGCATCTTCATCTGCTCAGAAGCATTTCATCTGCTTATAAGCATTTCATCTGCTTATAAGCATTTCATCTGCTTAGAAGCATTTCATCTGCTTAGAAGCATTTCATTTGCTTAGTAGCATTCTCATTTGCTTAGTAGCATTCTCACTGCTTAGAAGCATGTTATCTGCTTAGAAGCATTCTCACTACTTAGTAGCATTTTATTTGCTTAGTAGCATCTTCATTTGCTTAGAAGCATTTCATCTGCTTAGAAGCATTTCATTTGCTTAGTAGTATTCTCACTACTTAGTAGCATTTTATCCACTTAGAAGCATTCTCACTACTTAAAAGCATTCTCACTGCTTAGTAGCATCTTCATTTGCTTGACACCTTAGAAGGCTATAGTAGCATTTTCATTTGCTTGACACCTTAATAGGTTATAGTAGCATCTTCATTTACTTGACACCTTAGAATGTTATAGTAGCATTTTCATTGCTTGACACCTTAGAAGGTTATAGTAGCATTTTCATTGCTTGACGCCTCAAAAGGTTATAGTAGCATCTTCATTTGCTTGACACCTCAGAAGGTTTTAATAACATTTTCATTGCTTGACACCTTAATAGGTTATAGGAGCACTTTCATTGGTTTGATACCTAAGGAGGTTATAAAATCATCATCTCACCTCATCTGAGGGGTTGCAAAGCATACAAACAAGTGATGACTCCACCAACCAAATGAAACCACATCAACAACGATGGGCCTGAAGTCAAAAGACTAAACGGCGCACCATCAGGTAAGTACCTCTTCCTAAAAATGGTTTTTGCATCTCTGCATTACTTCACATGTATTGACATCAGTGCTAGAGGACTATGCAACACATGTGAAGCAGGGGGCAACTGTCATACATCGAATTTTGACTATCCCCAAAGGTCCAATGATGAAAATATCCCTCTAAATATGACAAGTGTCTGTTCATTCGTACCGCCTCTGAAGCGTACCGTGAGTTTAGAAAAATTCAACCGAGCCTTCAGAGAGTAAAATTAACTTTTGAATCATTAAGTCGCACCCCGATTTTATGAATTACG
This sequence comes from Mallotus repandus, assembly GCA_949671775.1. NCBI lineage: Eukaryota > Viridiplantae > Streptophyta > Magnoliopsida > Malpighiales > Euphorbiaceae > Mallotus > Mallotus repandus. Next base: position 2,973 of record CATIWM010415361.1, on the reverse strand, counting down.
AATTATTGGAGTGGTAAGTCGCTCATTTGGATCAATTGTTGCTCAAAACGAGCAACTTATCAGACTGGTGTCCGTCTCATGAGACCAAAGTTTCACTTCACAAAATTGGAAGCCGATTTTGATCAAACAGACATAAAAAATGTGTCTGAAAGGTCCCAAAACCTTGAAAAACACCCCCAAAATAGCGCGATCAGAGCCCGGGAAGGCCATATGATGAATGTAAGAGTGTATGACCACATACCAGAGGCATGATCACGCACACCAGAGGAGTGATCACGTCCAAAAAAGCATGATCACGCACTCTAGTACAAGTGCAGATGCATCCTGGGATGCGTGATCACATATTTTCTGACACTTTTTCCTATAAATAGGGGTCCCTACCTCCCATTTTGGGGGGGGGGGGACCTACATACATGAAAATACTATAGAATTGAAGACTCATGAGTCCCAATTTACACACTGTTGGCTCACCCACTGCATTTTCAAAGGATTTTTTAGACTTCTTTTGAACTAAACCCACCCTCATCTTTGTCAAAGCACACTTCAAAGGTATACAAATTTGCATTACACACGTCATTTTCAACCTCTCGATGAGGAAAACTTGAAAATCCAATAAAGCTAAAGCTTCAAAAACACCAAACAAGCTCAAGTGAATCTTAGGACTAAATAATCATTTTTGCACGTTTATTTTACTGTCTTGCATTTTATTTTATTGCCGCCAGTATTTGAGAAATTATTGTGATTATGTGATGAGACTGGCAATTTGCATGCTGATTGAATAATCTATGCTTTATTTTGCTTATAATAAATCATCATTTTGCATCAATGTGCATCCAATAAATATGAAAAGCTTACATATCTAAGCTAAAGGTTCGATATTGCTGTCCACTGAAGCAATCATCATTATTTATTATTTATCTCATCATTTAGAAATGCTTTATAATAATTCCTGCAAGAGCATAAGCTACGTGCATCTTTTTTATCATTCATGATGCATCAATCATCTTTATTGTGCTTATTTGCTGTCCGAGTGAATGAATAGATGGAATTGCACATAGTTGTGTTAACCCCTATCTTACAGGCATTTTTTAGATCAGGACTAGATTTACATTTCCGTGCCTTTTTTCTATCTTGAATGTATTTACTAGGAAAGCCTTGTAAATAATCGTAGTTACTTTCCTTTACTTTCCATTATTATTATTGTTCTTGTGTGAATGTGCTTATATCAACTGTCATTACCGAAACTAGGGTGCTGCGGTAGCCATATATTGAGTATCATAATGAGAAATAGCCAAAAAGTAGATGAGATCTCTCGAGCTCAAAATCTCTGCTGGGGACGATACTTGTTGAGTGACCCGATGCCGTCCCTTTCATCTTTTCCTGGTTTTCTAAAAACCAGGTTGTGACTCCAAACACAAAGCATCTCGCATCCCCTCAAAAGCAATCATTTGTCCCTATCCTGTAAACAGAATGGATTTTCCATCCAGCAAAGTTGCCATGTCCCTCGGAAACAGAAAATATCTATAAAAGGCTTCCCACGAGAGTGAGAAGGCAACCCCCGATTAGGTCGCTCACATGCGTGTTTCAAATTCATGTTAGTGCATGAACACATACTCTAGACTCTATAGACACACATAATGACTTTGAATTTTCCCCTTTTGTTTATAAAAAAATCCAGTGTTTTTTTCATTTTTGAAAAGACCTCTAAACACCTTACCAAAACTCTATAGGTTTAAAGACTTGGGAAACAACTATTGTAAAAAATAAAGCAATAAGGTTCATTTTTGCCCCTAGTGTTTTTATCGAGGCTGAAATAAGCCCCTGATCGAATTCTAGGTGCAAAATAATTAGGGTTTTTTTATAGCTTTTTAAGGCCCTCACTATTAGATGCCAAATTTAAAATTCTAACTCCGTCACAAAGGCAAGTGACATGGTAGTTGGACCCCACATCAGCCACCCATTTTTACCAGGTGTCTACTTGTAAGACATATACCATTACTATATATCATCTATGAACTTTTTGCAGTTTCTTAACATGCTTATAATCTTTACTTTATATAGAATTCACTAGAGGAGCTTTTATCTCTTGTTTGAGCAGTTTTGCGACCATTTCTGTGCAACATCAAGAAATTTATGGTACATGAACTTCATATCTTCCCATTCAAACAACATTCACGCTCTTGATCAACTACAATCCATTGAGAATAAAGCTAATAGCTCTTCACAGGTTAAATATCATTCTATGAACTCTCATTTGGGAATTATTTGCTAATAAAATATTACTCTAACCATATGGGAAAGTGTCTTTTCTTATAGATAATGATCTAATATGCTAATAAATTCTACAGTTTATGAAGAAGACGCTAGCTTCTTTGCCTTTCAGCTGTCAATCATTGAGTCCTTCTCGTTACTTTAATCAATCTCTCTTTCGATTTGATGACAAGGTTTGATTCAAAAACTATTGATTCATATTTTTGTTTTATTTTATAAGTTTTAGGTTTGGGTAGCAATTCTTCTTGTTATTCATATTTTGTATCAACACATGGTTATGAATTGGATTAGGTTCAAACAAAAACATGATCTGATTAATTTATATGATTACTGTTCAAACTTGGGCATAACCCTATACATTAGTTGTGCAAGACAAAATGATACTGTGTTTAAATTTTTTTTGTGTTGTATTATTTAAAAATTATGTCATATTTTTAATTTCAAGTTAGGTAATTACTACATATCTTCTATTTTTTTTTGAAGTGGATTGTTTTCCAAGTATGCTAAGGAGAAACTATCTCATATTCTCAATTTTTTGATCAACTATGCACTAGGTCAATGATATGTGACTATGTTTTGACTTTATTATTTTATTAATAAAGAAGCACTTTCATTATCATTTTTGTGTTATGATAATTACTTGAATAGTTAATTCTTTCTTAGGACATCAAGTATGTGAGTTGATAGTAAAACCCTTAGATT
>CATIWM010415315.1:0-23431 GCA_949671775.1 Mallotus repandus | reverse complement strand
TTGATAAATTTGCTATTTCTATCATAGAGTTTACATTTTTACGGTAGAAATAGCATTTTCATCATTTTTGTCACCTTATTTGCATTTTTTGATAAATTTATTATTTTATCATAAAGTTTATTTTCATGGTAAAAATAATGTTTTTATCGTTTTTATTATTTCATTTACATCCTTATTATTTTTATTACTTTTTTGATAAATTTGTTATTTTATTGTAAAGTTCCTATTTTTATGGTGAAAATGACATTTTTTATCATTTTTATCGCATCCTTATTACTTTTACCATTCTTGTTATTTTACTCTTTTATTTTATTCCCCTCATATTTTTCTTAGCATAAAAATTCTGTTTTTTTTTTATAATAAAAATAGTAACTTTGCACATTAAACCTTTGTTATTTTAATTATGAATGGATAATATATAAATTTGCTCTAAATATAATGTGTGCTTGCATGTGTGTGAAAGTTATAACCTTTGTTTTGCAAGTTTATTAGAATAGATTTTTTTCTCCTATTTGGAATTTTCAAGGCTATGTTATCCTTAATCCCAACTCTCCTTTTATTTTCTATTTTGGATGTATTTATTAGAATAGGTCATTTTTCATGGGTTGTAATCCTTAATTTCTTTCCCTGTTTCTTTTTTTATTCTTGTCTTTATTTTGTTTATTATTATTTCTTGTATGCTTGTGTGCTACCTACTACGTGTCTACTTGTTTGTGTTATTATTTTTTAATTGATGTGGATGGTGAATGTTTATTTATTTTGTAATGTACACTCGTCAAATCCAATTATCCCACGTTTTAATTCTCAATTTGAATGGACTAACAATCAAATGTGGTAAGTGCATCATAAAACCGAAACTAGGGTGAAGGTAATGGGTAATTAATGTATAATAAGAGCTAGGATAAGTGTACATTGCATGCTTCTGTGCTACCTACTATGTGTTTACTTGTTTGTGTTATTATTTTTTAATTGATGTGGATGGTTTAATTCTCAATTTGAATGGACTAACAATCAAATGTGATAAGTGCATCATAAAACCAAAACTAGGGTGAAGGCAATGGGTAATTAAGCAATGTATAATAAGAAACATGATAAATAACTCCTACCCCCCGAACCCAGAATCTCTAGTTCAGAAAATGAGTTCTTAATTCACTTTCTCTCGACACAATCGAGTGGTGACTCAAGTCTACAAAACCTATTTGGGCGTCAATAACGTCCAATAGATGGTGGCCTTAGCCTGTGTGCCCCGACATCACACTGATCCTGTCCTGATACCGACCCCCCACTCAGAAAGTCCAATCAGGCACGACGCGCATCCTTCCACAATGTGTGCACAATAAGTTAATTTAGGACACAATAATATATGTTAATGTACTACTACAGCAGTGGTCACAGTTTAGTAATACATTGAGAAATTATCAAACATAGTATTCTTATAATTATACGCAACGTCATTATTAAGATTATCTATCACACACACCTTCATTATAAATATAAATATACGTTATTATTGTTGTTGTTGTTGTTATTATTATTATTATTATTATTATTATACATAAAGTATTCTAAATTAGATAAAAATATATATACAGATTTCAAAGTATTCAATACTATAGAAAATGGAGTGACAATTTCATTTTTAAAATTTGTAAAGCAATTGGAATACAGATTATGAAAGCATGAAACCTCTTTATTTATTTTTCTTTTACTTTCAGTTTGTTCTCCATATATGAGATAATCTCTTAACAATCTCATTACGTTTTTCCTTGTCTTTGATTGAATAAATTATAATTACTATTATTAATTATTTTATTATAGGTAGTCTCATGTCTGTTATGTTAGCGGTTTTGTTCATCATTACTATAATGCAAATCCCAAATACATGAAATTTAAAATATTTTTTGTATACTTTTGGTTTACGTTTCTTATGCAATAAACATAAGTGCAATTCTGAAAATATGAAGGACAAACTTGTAATTAACTTGAGATAATTTTGTAATTAATAAAAATTTGAGGTGTTTATGTTGAAAATATTTAAAAAGTGCATTTTTATGTAAATTTCTCTTTAATTTACATCATTCTTTATAAATGGAGGATCATGATTAGATTACTTAAAAAAAAAAATTTACACTGAGATGGGGCTAATTTTTTTTTTCCGCTAAACTCAAGTTTCAACAAAAAGAAAAGTCAGATATGATAAATCGACTGGTGCAAAATTCCTATTTTTTCTTCTTGTGAAATTCTCTTACTGCTTGTTTTTATTTGTAATTTTTAGTTTTGATATTTAAGTAAATGGTGTTAATTCAATGGAATTTTATTTTCCAAATAATGTATTAAAGGATAATATTTATTTAAGTAATATAATCTTAACCATCCATTTACGAAGAACGGTGTAAATTAAACTAACATGACCTATCATGTTTAAGGGAACACGAGAGAATACAAATCGGAGCTCAAACTGTGTGCTTATACAACCAATTATTCAATAGATTATATACTGATGATTAGATTTGAATTAATTTTCAATGATTTTCAACTACCTACGACGACAGCTGTCTCTATGTTCTTCAGTAAAATAACCCAATTTTTATGGGTTGTTCATGCTGGTGCACTCCTCCATATTTACAATCCTTTTTAAGAAATAATAATAATAAAAAGAAGAAGGGTTTGACAATGATACCTTCAGCATGTGGGGGCACTTCAAAAGTCTCACCTTCGCTTTGAGTTTGAGAAGGCCGGCTGGCTGGCTTTTCAATTGATTTGCTGCCAAACTTACAATCTGTATGCCTAATTTAGTATGGCCCAACAGTCAAAACACAATCAGAATAGATAATGCCTCTCCTCTAATCTCTCATATCATCCTCCTGTCTGCCAGCCAGTTTCCATCTCATTTACACCTAACGCCAGAGGTATTAAAATTTCTGCTCAAAGATAATTTTTTTTTTAAAAAAAAAAAAAGCCACCAGCAGCAAGTCCTTTCTTGTTCCAAGAAACTACTCAAGACATGGCTTAAAACTGAATCATTCAAGAAAGAAATGGCGGGGTAAGAAAATTAATCGATAAAATGGAGATTTGAGCTAAGAAAAACATAGCTAAAATACAAAGACAGCTTAGGACAATGCCTCAACACCAATAACGAAAATGTAATCTAGGAATTATATTACAACATTGCTCTCTTCCCTTATCCTCCAGAGGACAAAAGAACTCAAAAGGAAGAAAAAGAAATCGCCTTGCTGACTGCCATTGGCCAAATCAATAGAGGTTAAGAACAAAGAATCCCATAGAAACAACTTATACCTATCTACTTCTCAGACTCGATCCAATTAAGAACCAATTATCACGAAAGAAATGACAAAAATCAATAAATACAATGAAGGCGTGATATACTTAGGAATCTTAGTGGTGGCAGCGCACTGGTGCTTTACCTTTCCCCTTTCATATTTTTGAAAGATTCTTGACCTTCTCTTTTGTCACCGAAGATCAGTTGAATTAAATGTCTCTGCAAAGGGCTTCGGGGGAATACTTGACTGGCTTTGAGAATATGTCATATCATACGAGGAACAACTTTCATCAGCCTGCCACCTACGAAGAGCTTGTGGCAGGCTCATATGGAGATCAATGCCCATACCTTCTTCATCTTCTTGGCTCGTAGGTCTCCACTGCTCTACAAGAGGCCCCAAGACATTAACTGCGTGCCCCATGTCAGGTCTCTGATGTGGCTCCCGAGCAGTGCAATGTCCTGCTAGCTCAGCCACTCTGAAAATGCTGGCTAATGTCTCTTCATCTGGGTCGAGAGTCTGGTCAATTGCCTTTGGGATATTCTCCTTGTTGATTAGGACCCTTCGGAACCATGTAACGAGATGAGTTCTCTCATCTGGCAAGTCGTCATCCAAAGCTTTTCTACCAGTTATAATCTCCATTAGAACAACTCCAAAAGAATAAACGTCCACCTTGGTCGTCACCCTTCCAGTAGCTGGCAATAGATAAAGCATATTAAAATGAAGAAACCAACTCGACATACAAAAATAAAAAACAAATTCCACGCTCAAATTTATCACACACTATAGAGCATATGCTAAGAAAGAAAAAAAATCAAGCACTTGCATGGGCAAAATCTGACTTACCAGCATACTCAGGTGCAAGATAGCCAAAGGTGCCCGCCAGTCGTGTTTCCACAGAGTACTTCCCATCAGGTGCATTTCTAACCAAACCAAAATCTGCCACTTTGGCTCTCATGTCATCGCCAAGAAGAATATTTGAAGGTTTCAAATCTCTATGAATAAAACTCTGTTGAGCTAAACTGTGCAGATACTCAACTCCTCTTGCCACATCCAGAGCAATGGTAACTCTCTGCTTCCATGTAAGTGGAGGATAGTCGTGTGCTTGCCATTCAAATAAACGTTGTCCCAGTGTACCATGTGGCATGTACTCATAGACCAAGAGCCTCTCATTGCCATTGATACAGTAACCTAAAAGAGCAACAAGATGCCTATGTCTAACCTTTGAAAGCACTCCAATTTCTGCCTGAAATTCATTCAAGCCTTTAGTGCCCATCGCCATAGATTCCATCCTCTTCACAGCAATCTTAGCCCCATCAACGAACTCACCTTTATACACTACTCCGAAACCACCTCTTCCAAGTATATTATCCTCGCTAAAATTATTCGTAACTTGTCTAAGAACTTCCATTGCCACTACAACATTTCCACCCTCTAACAGCTTCCGTTCACTATCACCACTACTCTGGCTATGCAATTCAGTAGGTAACCCATTATATTCATGAACCACACCTGGCCCTTCATTCTTACCCAATGCCTTCTCACTTCCCTCTTTCTCCACATTCCCGTACCTTCTGTTCCTTTTCTTATATTTATACACCACAAATGACAAAACAGCAACAAAAACAATAACGGCTATAATGATGCCAGCAATCATACCTCCTGATATCCCAGTGCCATTTCCCGAGCCTGAAGAGGATGTGCTCCCGCTTGGTACACTGCTATTTGTGCCAGGTGATCCAGGACTGCCACCAGGGTTTTGAACAGTTCCCAGTAAAGGGTTACCAGGCGTAGTAGTAAACTTCAGTGCGCTTGGAAACTCCGGAACCTTCCCAGATAAATTATTATTGGAAACATCAAGAGCCTGAAGCTGAGTAAGAGTAGTCAAGCTATCAGGAATTGAGCCTGTCAAATCATTATCATTCAAATACAAACTCTTCAAAGCAGTGAGATTTGCAAATGCAGGAGAAATAGTCCCTGAAAGACCTTGCTTTGCTAAATTCACAGTAGTAACTCTTTTCTGAGGGTCACATGTAACAAAGTTCCAATTAGAACAAGCATCATTCCCAGTCCAATCATCAGAAAGTTTAGCTGGATACCCAAAAGCTCCGGCGATCGCAAGCATAATTGTCACCTGCGGATCACAAGCATTCCCAGAACTCGTACAATAGTTATTCTTCCCATCATTAACAACAGTAACAGAAGATGGAAACGCAGGAGAAGGACCCTGTAATTTATTATTTGACAAAGAAACATTAACCAAATTAGGAAGTGAAACCAAAGAAGCAGGAACAACTCCAGTAAACTGATTATCTCTAAGTTGCAAATCGAAGATGTTTTCACATTTTGACAAATCTGGAATCGGACCGGTAAACTGATTCTTCTGCAGCCAAACCTGAGACAACTGGGTCATTGAAGAAAGCACATCAATGGTGCCAGTTAAACCCATTTGCTGATTGTTAATCCACAAATTCTGGATCCCAGACTTAGCCAAAGAAGGTGGTAAAGGGCCCGTTAAATTATTATAACTCAAGCGAAGGTGCTGCAAACTGGGGAAAGATTCAAAAATATCAGGAATGGAACCAATAATATTAGCTTGACTGGCCGTTAAAGATGCAAGGGCTGTAGACTCAACAAGATCAACAGGAAGCTCCCAAGGAGCGAGGTTAACATTGATGCCTATGCTTAAAGTTTGCAAACTAGTAAGACCCTTAAAGAACCCAGAAGGAACAGATGTGAAATTATTGGTATCAAGAATCAAAGTCTGCAAATTTGATAAATTTGCAAGATTTGGAAGATCCCCAGAAAGCTTATTGCCTTGAAGAGAAAGGGTTTCGAGGTTGGTGAGAGTAGAGAGTTCTGAAGGAAGGATACCAGAGAGATCTTTATTGGAGAGATTAATGGAGATGACTCTATTTGACGAATCGCATTGTATTCCTTTCCAGCCGCAAAAACCTGTAGAAGACTTGGAAGACCAAGAACTGGGCAATGGGGACAAGGAGGAGGCAAGTTTGAGTATGACGGCACCGTCGTCTGCGGCGGCGGATGAAATGAGGAGATGGAGGAGGAAGATGAAGAGAAAATGGTGACCCATTGAAACGCCGGTTTCTTAGGCTTTTTTTTTATTTTTTGGTATATATATTCCTCCTCCCTCTGTTCTTCGGGTGTGGGTTTTGGCAAGGAAATGAAAATGGAAAAAAGAGGAAAACAGCTAAGCTGAGAAGAGGAGGTCGGTTCGGCTATGAATGGACAGCCAGGACAAAGGGGTTTACGGAATATTGTGATTTGTATGCATCTTTTAAATTTGTTTTTGCACCTTATTATTATTATTCTTATTATCTTGTTATATTTTGCACCACCACCACCGCATACAACATGTGTAATAATAATAATAATAATAATAATAATAATAATAATAATAACTCCATCAAGATTTATTTCTATTAGTTTTTGGTATTTGGTACATTATTTGCAAACTGGATGTTGTTTTCATTGCTAGCATGAAATGTAGAATTGGTTTTGAATTAGTGACTGAACTTCAATAAATAAATAAATATATAATACAATAAAATGCTAAATTAGACCCTCAATTATACCTTCAAATTAATATTAAATTTTAGTATTTTTTATTTTGATAAATTTTTTTAAAAAAGTAAATTATATTAGACTTTATTTTAAAAATATTTATTATTAAATCCTATAAATCAAATAAAATTATAATTTTAATGTTTAATAAATGAAAATTTATTTAAACTAATAAATAAAATTTATTAATTATCTAATTATATATTTAAAAAAAAATTTAAGTCCACATAATAATTTTTAGTTTTAAAATTCTTTTGGCTTTTTTCTTGAAATTTTGAAAATTTTTTAAAAATTATTTATACTTAAAAATTTTAGAATTAAGTGATATTTATATGAAAAATTCATCAATATTATTCATAAATTTAATTTTAATAGTTCAATAATAAAATTTTGTTTATGAATTTGATTTTAACGATTGATTAACAAAATATTATTTAAATTAATGGTTAAAATTGATCAAATTTATTTTGAATTATATATCACTTAATTATAAAATTTTAGGATTTATAAATTTATAAAAAAAATTAAGTAAATTTCACATAAATTTTTAAGAAAAGTTAAAAACTTTTAAAAATAAAAAATTACTATGTAAACTTGAAAATCTTTAAAATTTTATAATTATATATATATATATATACACACACCAATTTATTTATTAGTTTGAATAAGTTTTCCTTAGTTAACTTTTAAAATTAAAATTTTGTTTGATTTATAGAGCTTAATTATAAATTTTTTTTAAGATAAAGTCAGATATGATCTAATTTTAGGAAAAAAAAAAATCTAAGTTCAATGTTAACTATGAAGTCTAATTGAGATCCAATTTGACTCTTTGGCCATATACCATATATAATAAATAGAAAGATTATAAAATTATAAAAGTAAATTATGGTTTCTTCCATAACTTATGTTTCATAATTGATTGTTATTTTTATTAAAATTTCTTTTTAATTTGCACCAAAATGTTGCCAAATATTTTAGGCAATAATGGTCCCTTCTTTAACTTATTTTTTCATCAAGGTAATTTTTATTCATATTATTTGCGTTTTTAATCAGCTTTTACTATAAATCTTCAACTTTCAAATCATCACTTAAAATTTTCAAACTTTAAAATTCATCACATATCACATAAAAAATTTTAAAATTATTTTTAAGCCCACAGAAATAACGTGAAATTTATATAAAGATACATGTGGTAAAAAGTAAAAATATTTTTATTTAATTTTTCACTTCACACAAATATTAAATTTTCCTTCACTTTCCTACTAACTAAATACTCATCCAAACAAAATACATCTATAAAAAAAAAAAAATTGTGCTGGCAGTAAAATAAAAATTCCCACTGTTGCATAAAGCCAATGAGCTCCAACTTTTCCAAACCCATCACCATTGTCGCCAATTCTATTTTGGTCCCCTATTCACCTATGTGCCCAACAATATCAACCTCGACAAATTGCACCCATTTACCTTTCTTGCTTCCATCAATCACGACTTTGTTTTCAGCTACATTGAAATTATTCACAAGTACTTGAATTTTTTTGGTTACATATGTCACCTTCTTTATATGATCGTTCACCATAATTTTATATAGTAGCGTGTATAAAAAAAAAAGTAAAATTATGATCAATAATCTTATAAAAAAGGTGGCGTGACAATATGATATAATAATTTTTGTTAAGTTGGATTGTGATATGGTAACTTTTGCGTGTCACGTCATTTAAATTAGTTAAAATTATTTTGGGTGACTTTTCCATATAATTAAAATTAATGTTTTATAGTTATTGAGAGAATAGTCAAGTTGTAACTCTTCTCCAAGGGCATCCTTAGATATAGAATTCAATTCATGCCATCATTAATTTAAAAGGGGACTGCCCTTGTTGTGCAATTTATCGATATTAAGGTCATATGAACTCCCAATTTACCAAAAAAAAAATCAATGTTTTAAAACCAAAGGGATACAAATTATAGTTATGAAACCAAAATAAAATTTAGTGTAAAGTTGGGTAACCTATTGTACAATTAATCCCCCCCCTCCCTAAATAATATATAAGTGGATTAGACTACCCAAAATGTTGTCATTATTTTTAAAGATATTCTAATATTTTTCAAATTTTATAAATCAAAATTTTAATTATTCATTTAAAAAAATTGTGTATAAATCAATCTTGTCCATCTCTCATCTTCTTATATGTTTTTTTAGGGTAACAAATTGTGAAGAACATATACAAACACACAAGGCAAATATAAAATATAAATACAATAGTATAATCTATATAAAATATATAATAACTAAGTTTGTGAATTGTGCCACCTCATGTCATTAGTGCCATGTGGCACTTTGTATGCTTTGCTTCCATTTTGCTCTTGGGTTTCAACATGTGGCACTTTGTAAGCTGGATAGGTACATATGCTTCATGTGGATTTCTTTCGGTTATAAGACTGTGAAGTTGTGAAAAATGAAAGGTTTTTAAACAGATGGGAGTTATAGTGCACGAGAGCAATCACTCAAAATCAGCGTTAAATCAAAGTCCACTTTTTTCCACTTATTTTGCTTTAACAACAATTCCTTTAGCTTGATCAAATTTTTTTTCCCAATTTGTTAATTTCTGAATTCTTAGATGATATTCCATCTATGGATTTGATGTGTTCTGAGAAGATGACTTTTGTTCAACTCATTATTCCTGTTGAGTCCGCTCACTGTGCCATCTCTTATTTAGGTGAACTCGATCTTCTTCAATTTTGCGATGTAATCAACCTCCTCTTAGACCTGACTCCATTTCTATTTTTTTTTTGTCTCTTATTATGCTAATCCGATGAATTCCTTTTTTTTTAGTTTTTGGCTTTAGCAGTTATTAAATGCTAATAAAAGCCCTTTCCAAAGGACATTTGTGAATCAAGTAATTATTTTTTATCATTATTATATTGTGATATGCTCTATAAAATTGGCATGTGCTCGCTTCAGTCCAAATCCTAATTCCCCAAATTTCAAATTTCACTCCACTGACATTCAGTCTCTACAATCAATTATTATTTAGTATCATCTTTAATGTTCAACAACAAAAGCATTTCAATCCCCATCTCAGATGATGACTCAGATGAACTTGGTCGAATGCGAGTCTGAGTCCGTCGACAGCATAAGAAACAGTAAAACCACCTACTCAAGAATAACTAATTAGCTTGCCATGTTCTCATATTTCTCTTAAGATATTCGATGATTCTGATTCTTTTTGCCACTGTCGGATTACTCTTATTCGAAGCCTCCAAAATTAGTAAAAAATCACATTTGGATGCAAATCTTGAACACGATGGGAAAAAGTCATCGAACCTGAAAGTCGATTTGAAAGCTGTTAAATTGACGAATTTGGATTGACTTGACCCACCGAGTAAGTTATAATTATGGAATAACTATAAATATGACGATTATAAAGCTTTTTAGGGCATGTAATTGTAAATTAAGTTGTTCAATATGCGACATTTGTGATGTCGGGTTGCTTGAAGCTATTGCCTTTTGAAGAACTTTAGCATTTGGATTTTCTATGCATGATAAATATTTGAGTGGTCCTGTTAAAAAATATGATATACATATCAGAGAAAGATGCACAACAACATGGAGGAAATAGCAGTAATTTCTCTCAACTGTGCAAAGTGGGTACATGATTTAATTTATTTACTAGAGATCAAACACTTGACTAGAGAGAGAAAAGTTTTAAGGTTATGAGCTACACTTTTGCATAGTTTGTCTAATATTTAGCCGACTTTGGAATGTTGTGATCGATTACCCAAGGTTAAGCTTTTTATAATACCTTAGTTGTTAATATATGTTGGTTGGGTTCTTGATCATGTTATATGGAAACTGTGGCATTGTCAGGTGAGTGATAGTGCTGAATTACATTGTGGTTTCTATAGTAAAAATGGGGGATTTAAGATAGCCAAATGAGGATAGAACTTATATGCAAACCTACAAAGTTGTGGTGTCTACTTGTGCATTTGGTGGTAGAGATGACCTTTATCAGCTTATTGGAATGGCAAATACATCACTTCAAAAGGTTAGCTTTTTAGGTTACTGAAATTCCTACTACATTATTTCATTGAAAGAAATCAAGTTCACCGGCATGGAAATTAATCTCTCATTTTCCTCATTGTGACCAATATAGGAACACAAAAATTCACCATTTACAACTACTGCACTAATCGTGCTCGCTTCCTTGCAATGGCTCCTGAAAGTAAGCGAGATCGCAATGCTTAATTCCATATTGTTTTGATGTTATTGTTTGAAAGGAGGGGAAGTGAGAGATAGTGTGTATGTGCCTTTCTATTATTTTTTTCCATTCAAATTATTACAGTATGAATTCTGATATTATAAATTATAGTTCATCATATTTATTTTCATTGGTGGAATCGGTTGTTTGTTCTTCAATTTTTCCATTTTTTTCCTTTCTTTCTCTATTCTACAGAGCAATGAGGTGGGGTGGTCAGAAATTAAAGTGGCACCTACCAGTTTTAGTTTCATTAATTTGGTAAAGTTAAGTACAAAAATTGTGTGAAAGTATAAAAATGGTTACATAAAAATGGTTACATCCTGATTTTGCATGTTTTGTCTTGATGGATAGCATAGAGATTAGGGACAAAATGAGCTTTAATTCGGGAGACCACACATGTGCACTGCTTGGATGTGCTATGATGCTAGTTGCACTAGAAAACAATTAGCAATTTTAAAGGGTCATGCATGATGGTCAATAGGTCATATAAAAAAGTGAAAAGTTGTTATTTTTGCAATAAGATCATGTGAGGTTTTGTTTAGTGACCTGAGCCACGACCACCCAAAAACAGTAAACACGGACCATGTATTTATATTTATGTTGAAATCAACCAAACAAAGTTTAGTAGAAGGAAACTAAAAATTAAGAATGGATTCATTTCTCTAGTATTAAAGCAACAGAACGGAGACAACGATGAAGCTTAATGCTCATCAAGTATTTATATTTATATTTAAATTAACTAAACAGATTTTAGCAGAAGGAAACTCAAAATTAAGAATGGATTCATTTCTCTGGTGTTAAAGCAATAGAACGAAGACAACAATGAAGCTTGATGCTCATCAAGCCTTCTGATGAAGATCCCTATAACTATATAAATCTACCAAATGCATTACACACATAATAGATTTGCCATTTAAGTACTTCCAGCATTGAAGAAAAAGCTTAAAAACTTATTTTTTCTACAGCATAACACTATTACAATGATAAAGTTAAATCTTTATAAAGACACAGACATATATATTTATTTTCTATCTGCATTCATTTTTAATGGTTCTAATTTGAACATATTATTAAATATAACTTCATTCCACGTTTTAAAATAAAATATTTTTGACAGAAAATAGCCTTCCGCGCATCGCGCAGACTACACGCTAGTTATTCTTAAAAATTAAAGCACATATAAAATGATACACACACACACACACATATCATTAATTGTGTTAATACTTCCTTAATCTAATATAATATCTATAAAAAAGAAAAGTAAAAGAGTGTTTTATCCAAGAAGATATTTTCTATTTTATGTATTTCTTTGAGTAAATATTTTATTTTTAGAGTTTTATCCATGTAAGTGATATTTTTAATCCCTTAAACTAGTCATTTTTTATTTGAAAGATGAGAATCATGGTTTGAATAAATGTTGATTTTTTGTCCAAGTGAGGTAAAGATCTATATCTGTATGCTTGACTAATCTCATCGTACTAGGTCTCAACTTCAGACCATGACATTAAATTGGATGTTGTCATCACAATCAAATTAATAACAAATATTTAGTTTTTTACTTATTAATAAATAATTTTAGTTTATAATTTATATTGATTAAATTCATTCAGATATAACTGATAAATAACATCATACTCATTCCATACTCAATAATAAAGGCCAATGGCCCAAATTGGACTCAACAATTTTTCCTAAAAGCACATTCGACCTTATTATAATTTTTTAAGGAATTTTTTAGAAATAATAAAAAATAGAAAAAATTTCAAAAACACGGTTGACTTTTTGGGACCTCAAATGGAAAGATTCCATATAGATTTCACCTTTCAGCAGAGAAAGAAAATCATTCATGACTCTAAAGCTTACATACGGGAAGATTCTTTCCTTTGCAAGCTTTGCAATGATAAGATAGTTAGAAAGTGTGTAAGAGATGATGAAATTTGGCCTATTCTTCAACACTATCATTAAATGGTCTATAGAGGGAATTTTGGACCTCAAAGAACAACGACCAAGATATTAGAGAGTGGTTTTATTGGCCTACCATTTTTCAAGATGCTCGGGAATTTGTTCAAAATTATGATTCATGTTAGAGGAGTGGCAACATTTTAAAGAAGGATGAAACGCTTCAATTAGAATTCTAAGGTTAAGGTATTTGATGTTTAGGGCATTGATTTTATGGGGCCATTGTTTTCCTCTGATGATAATAGATATATTCTTGTTTGTGTTAAATATGTCTCTAAGTGGGTAAAAGCACAAACTTTTGTTATAAATGATGCACGAGTTGTGTGCAAGTTTTTGAAGAAGCCCTTTTCTTGATTTGGTGCCAAGAGCTATAATCAGTGATGGGGGAATCCATTTTTACAATAAAAATACAGAGACACTCCTAGCTCGATATAGGGTGAAGCACAAAGTAGTCACTCCATATCATCCTCAAACTAGTAAATAAGTGAAGGAAAGTAATAAAAAATTAAATCATATTTTGGAGAGAACATTTAGAAAATCAAGAAAATAATGGGTTAGGAAGCTTGATAATGCTTTATGGGCTTACAAAATAACTTACAAAGACACCAATTGAAATTTCTCTATTTCGATTGGTGTTTGGCAAGGCATGTCATCTTCTAATTGAGATTGAGCACAAAGTATATTAGGCTATGAAGGCATTGAATTATAATTTCAAGAAAGCTACAAATAGGAGAATGTTACAGTTGAATGAGTTGAATAAGATAAAATAAACGGCTTATGAGAGTTTAAGGATTTACAAGGAGCGCACCAAGAAATGACATGATGCAAGCATAAAAAGTAAACACTTTGTAGTAGGTGATCATGTGCTTCTTTTCATTTCTAGGCTAAGATTATTTCTAAGAAAGTTTAAAACTAGATGGTCAGGGCCTTTCATTATTTCCCTAGTCTGTCCTCATTGAGCTATGGAGTTGATGAAAAACTAATGAGAGAAATTTAAAGTCAATGGTCAAAGGTTGAAGAAATATCATGGAGGCAAGAAGGATGAATTTCATCAAATTGCTTACTTGGTGGATGCAAGTACCTAACACATGCCACGGCCAAGCTTAAGACCTTAAAAATAAGTGCTTATTGGGGGCTCAACCAAATTTTACACTCTTACATGTTTTTTATTTATTTTATTTTTATTAAAGTTGAATAATTATGGTGAAATTTGTATTTCCCTTTTTCATTCTCGTTTTAGGAAGTTAAGGTATGGTGAATAACAAGATCAAGTGAAAAAAGAAAGCATCACATATTAGTTTTGGAGCTTTAAAAGGTTGTAAGTTTGTTTGATATAATTGTGTGATTGATTATTTTAATGTTTTGTTGTAATGTTTGTGAAGTGTTCATGATGATTGATCATCTGAGTTTGAAAGTAAATTCATTAGAGTAGAAATTTGGGTTCATGTGTTTGGAATGCTAAGTTTTAGACACAGTCGTATGACTTTAAGACACAATTGTATGCGTTGCGTTCCTAAATTTTAAGAAAATGATATGCTTTCAGGCACCGCCATGTTCGAATTTGCACACGACTATACGTTCCTTAGTTTGATTTTTTTTATGCAATCAGGCATAACCATTTGTCCAGATACACATAGTTGTGCCTACATTTAACAAAAAGCACCAAACCAAGATATGGTCGTGTGCAAATTCACACGTAGCCATATGTCGTGTCACTACACATACAAATTTTACGTTTAATTGTCATTTTTAAGCACTATTATAAATACTTTTTATTTCATTAGGGTTTTTGCAGCCATTTTCTTTTTCTTTAACCTTGTTTTCAATTTTCTTCAACCATATCATCAGCCTTTCTTCTCATTCTCTTTTTTATTTCTTTAAATTTCTTTTCCTTTTCTCAATTCCATTTTGTTTTATCTTAATTTCCTTTTAAATTTCTTCCTTTTACTTGATTTTAGTTGAGATTTTTTTTTTCGTTCATAGCATTTCTTTTTAAAAAGTGAGATTTAGGCTTTTTTAATGGTTGAAAATGGTGAGAACAAAATTAAGAGCGGCAAAGAATATGGCTACTCCTCTCAAAAGATCAAGACAAGGTGAAATTCATCTAACCCTAAAGAGGAAGCTAAAAACATAGAGGTAAGGCTTTTTCCTAGGCTACTTAAATTTATTAGTGAAACTTAAAGAAAGAAATTTAAGGACTTTATGCATAAGAAAATCACTTTGAATCATTACCTTAGTGTTTGCGATGATGTATGTGAGGAGAGTGGGTTGGGATGATTTTATCTCTATGTAATACCCTAGTTATTTTAGGCCAACATGTGAGTTTCTATTTGAATATTGTTTTAATGACAACATCGAAACTTTCTCTTTTTGATTAGGGATGAGAGCCTTACATTGAGATTATTTGAATTAAATAATGTATTTCATTTCCCTAAGAATAAGGAAGCAAATATTTAATTTGATAGGGATAAGGTTCAACAATAATTGATTGGTAAAAAAAGGGTTTTCTATGAGGCTAGGGCAATGCAAGAGTCAAGTATTTGGTTATATGCACTACAGTATTTTCATAGGGTTATGTCACATATTATTTTTAGTAGAAAAGAAGCGGATGTTGTGGGGACTACCATCAAATTGTCAATATTGTATTGTATGGTTAACGATAAGAGGATTGAATTTTGTCATGCTATTACAATTAAGTTATGAGATATGTCAATGAAAATCTCAAGAACCATTAAAATTTGTGGTTTGGTGACCGAAATTGCCAAGCATATGGGCTTTAATATGGACAATATGCCTTTTGAAAAGGTAAGGGGCACAAAATTAATTGACATTAATATGATGCAATCGATTGGTTTGTGTGAGGGGTCTTATGGTAAGTAGATGTTAGTGACTCACCAACCATCTCAACAAGCTCCTTTTACAAGTGAGCTAGAGAGGGAATAAGCTTTTGAGGAGGAGGAGGATTATTTGAACATTATGATTAATAGCCTAGATAGTTCTGGCCTTGCAAGTGGGTGTTTTGGATAGTACTATTAAAGATTGAACCTGTAGTGTGTAACTTATGAACTATAATTTAATGGCCTATGGTGCTTCTCAAAACTTTGTGCCTCCACCTTTTCCATAATCATAATCCAAGCCTATGCATAAAGATCCACATGCATATGCTTGATTTTATTATGTTTTGATCTCATGCTCTTTTCATGTCATGAACTTTGAGCCAGGTGTACATTTATATTTTAGTTGTATTGAATTAATGATGACATTATGATTAGTTTTTATTATTTATAATAATTAGTGGATTTTTTTTTGGATATTTATAATGATTAATGGTTGTAATGATGGTTTGTACGTTATAAGATCTTGTTTACAAGGTTTGGATTAATGCTGATTATGTTTACTTAATTTGTAGAACACTGAAACTTCATCAGACATGGTTGTGTGTGATTTAAACACAATTGTGTCCAATTTTGAGTCTGGGATCGACAAACCAGGCACGGTTGTGTTACCTACACACACATAGCCATGTGCCTTATTTTAATGATTTAACATCAATCAGGCACAGTCGTGTGTAATTTCATACACAGCCATGCACAAAACTAACTTTTAATTTTATGTTTTTAGTATCAATTTTTCAATTTCTACAGATTCTATCATTCATATTTCTTGACTTTATAACATTGGGGACAATGTTAAGCTCAAGTGTTATGGAGTTAGATTATTCTTTTCTTTTCAATTTTATTTTTCAATTTTTATTTTATTTTTTTGTATGTTTCCTTACCAATATTCAACTAGGTTTTCTTTTACTAAAAAAAGTAAATAAAAAGTTTTCCTTTTCTTTATAGAAGTTTACTTCCTATTTTTCAGAATTTTTTATTATTTTACTCTAATTTTTTTTGCTTTAAAACCCTAATTCTCTTTCATCAATTTTTCAATTTTATTCAACTCATTCTTTATATGTTTTCAACTTGGCCCATTCATCATATTTAAGGAGCAGCTTAGTGCCAGAAAAAGAAGAAGGAAAAAGGTGGCATAAGAAAACATGAGGTAATTGATCTTGCTAATGAGTGTGATGCTTTCTTTCCTCTCCATTCGCACGAAGAAAGTAAGAAATTATGCTCTCTTCTTAAAAGAAATTTCAATTTGCCAAAATATTATGAGGATAGACATAGGGTAAAAAGGATTATGCTATCCTTTTTCTTTTTTTATCAATTGGATTGGATCAAATTTGTAAGGTTGAAGTTTGATACTTTTTAAAAGCTTGTACTCAAATTTTATACTACATTAAAGATTTTAGACGAGAGTCAGAAGGTCTTTTCTTGTAATTTTTTGGAAAAGAGTATTAGCTTGATTATAATTTGATGTCTAAGATTTTTGGGTTTTAAAAAGAACTTTGTCATCCTTCATCAAATTTTAACATGCATAACTTTGGAGTAAAATTTCTGAAGGTGAGAAATACTGTGAAGGACAATTGATGCCTAGTGGGTTAATTCGAAATCATTATTATATGTTGATGCATAAATTCATGTCTCATACAATTTTGGAAAACAAGGGAGCATTGAGGTCTCACATAATGAGCTTTTGATATTATGGTGTTTGCATACTAACACCAAAATGTTTTGTACATATTTTATTTTTCAATCTATGTGGCATGTTATGTAGACACGTAAGGCAACAATCTCCATAGAACATGTAGTCAGAGTAATGGCTTTATACTTTTCTACATTTAGTTTAGCCAATCATGAGATAATGAATTTAAAAGCTGAATCTTTGAATGTGGAACTTTTTACCAAAATTATCACAGAGAGGAGGGAATTGTGAGACTCAAAACCCATAGGTGTTATTTATTGTACAAAAACACTTTGCATCATGGAACTATGCATGTTCTTGATGATGAGGAGATAGAGGAAGCTAATGATCATGGTATACATGTTGAATAAAGAGCGATATCTAGTGAAGCTTCTAGGTAGCAACAAGTCTTGGCTCATCTTGATGGTATTGAGATGTGTATGGATGCAAGGCTTGATGAGCTTTAACATCAACTTAATGAATTAAAGAGGCAACAATCTTATCGAGGTAGTAAGCTCAAGAGGTTTTATTAAGGTTGTGGGCTACGATATTCCATCTCCTTCACCTTCATATTAATTTTAGTGAGGGGAGTATTCTTTTTCATATATTAAAATTTTTACTTGTTTGTTTTTATTTTTGGTTTTATTTTATTTTAAGTGGGGGAAACATGCATATTGTTTATATTAAGATGTTATGTTGCATAAGGTCAGTCGGGTGTTTTTAGGAAATATTTGCATGCATTATACTTGAATCTTTGAGACCTATTAATATGAAGTCTTATTCATTGAATGTGATTTTCTTGAATATGTATGATATTCTCCACTTAATGTTTAGTTTGTAATTTTTAAGCTAGATTGATAATTTGAGGTTAAAGATTTTTGAACTTTTA
Source organism: Mallotus repandus (assembly GCA_949671775.1). Lineage (NCBI taxonomy): Eukaryota > Viridiplantae > Streptophyta > Magnoliopsida > Malpighiales > Euphorbiaceae > Mallotus > Mallotus repandus. Next base: position 4,895 of record CATIWM010415315.1, on the reverse strand, counting down.
GTGAACTTAATGCTTACATCTCTATTGAGTGATTGAATTTTATGAGTTGATGTTTGGGAAGGGTGTTTGTAAGTAGAATAGATCTTGGTTTTAAGTTTGTTTTTGAATATAGCATAGGATTTGGTAGCTTCAAGAAAAAATAAAATAAAATAAAATAAACTATTGTTTATTAAGGAGCTAAAATGTAAATTCAAATCTTTATATGGTCCAACTACTCCAATGCTCTATGAATAGAATAAAAGTATTCAAAGGACCCTTTCAGCAGTATCCACGCTGAGTAGTGCAGGAAAGACAAAAGATACTAAGATGAAAGGAATAAAAGTAAAAAAATAGAAAAGAATCATGTTGCTACTTATCTTATGTTAGACTCAAGGATTAATAAGGATCACGATATTTTCTATTTGTTTTCATCTTTCTTGGATGCTAATTGGTGAATTTTTATGAATTCAATTGAGAAATTCACTGTTCACTTAATAAATTATATTTCCTTAACTTTGATTTATTGTTTTAGTTTTGAATTGTAAGCTTTATATTAGTGGAAGATTGTAATGGATGCTTAAATTAAAACTTGTCAATGAGTTGAGTTCTTTATATTAATAGGATGTTTTACATGCAAAAACTTGAGGACAAGTAAATATTCAAGTGTTATACTTTAAGCACTACATAGTATGGAATTAGATGTCTCAAATAAAAATAAATGTTGAATTTTGGCAAAACTTAATAAAGAACTTTTATTTAATTTATTTCATTAGGATGGATAGTTGTTTAATTTTGATTTTATTATTTTCAAGTTGAATTTGTGTGAATTTAATTGCTTTTATTTTGTGTGCCTAAATGAATATTTGAAGGAGTTGTGGTGGAATTTGTAAGTGTGGAAGTCTAAAGGTTTAAGCTCAATTGCATGGGACTTAGAAGAATTTTAATGTCAAGTTGTTAAAAAGACACACGACTGTATTGAATGGATGGCATATTGTGCTTGATTTAGTTTAATTTCAGCTTCTCAAATTAATGAGACACGTGGCTGTATGTGGAGTAGGCACAACCGTGCTTGAGTTAGTGACTTTCAGAGTTCATAAAGCACACACATGTGTGGAAGAGTGACACGACTATGCCTGAATCGGTACAAATTCAACCTGTCAGTTCAATAGTAAACACAATTGTGTGCAGAAGAAACAATTGTGTGTAGAAGAAGCGCGATTGTGCCTGAGTGTGATTTTCAAAGAATAGAGTATGCACGGGCGTGTGCAAATGTGGCTTAGTCATGTGTGGCCAATTGTTAATCAAAATTTTGAATTTCAAAGGGGGGGTATAAATTTATATTTTTCCCATTTAGAAGGAAGCTATGGTTTTATTGATAACCTCTACTTCAAAAAAAAGAACAAGTATCAAATTTCTTTCATTTTTCATATTATCAATTTAAGTTCTTTAGATTCAACTTTAATTGAGACTAGTAAATTCAAGAATAAAGAATTGCAGTTGCTCATTTCATTTGAGGAAAAAACAAAATAGGGTTTCTTTTACCACTTCTTATTTGCTTAATCTTTAAGAAAATGATGATGTTTGGATTTTTTGTTTCTTGTTCTTTTTTTAATTAATATATGTGGCTAAATTGCTTAGTAATGATTTTTAACCTGACTCAACATGAATTTAAATAATTCAAATCCTTAATCAATAAATATTTATTCTTTGATTATTATTATTGAGTTTAATGCTTTCATTGAACTCACTCAATAAATTGAATCAGATAATAGGATCTAATTGAGAAATAGATTCTATTGAGGTTTAAATAACAAGATGTTAACTTATTAAATTAGTTGAGAACCAGTTTAATAGTTAATATTGTTTAAAGAAGTGTTGTGATTTAAATTGAATGTATTTAACTACTTAATGTAGTGCTAGTTAGTTAATTGAGTAGTTAGCGTATTCAATTAATTGTGAAATTATTTGAGAAAGAATTTCATAATTTTGATGATGCTTGCAAATTGAATGAATATGATAATTGACAGAGAAATTTAAATTGATCTTTTGATAAGTTGAGTTAGGATTAAAAACCTAACCTTTGATATTGGATAGTGAGATTAGAAATATTTAGTTAATCATTGTTTTAATTTATAATTCAATCCAGATTCGGTTGTCTAAACAAATAATACCAAAAGTAATTCAATAATTGATTTTTAATCTCCTTGGAAACTATCTTTTTATATTATCTGTACGATTCCGTGCACTTATAGATTTTCATACTAATACTAAAGTACTATCCATATTTATAAAAATATAAATAATAACATTATTTGTAGAAAATATTTAATGGTACCAAATTTTTAAAAATATAAAAATAAATAAATCGTACTTTTTTTTACTTCTCACATATTATCAAAATCTTTGACATATACTAATATTATTAAAAATTATATGTAAAATTAGCTTTACTTATAACTATCTCGTTGTATTTAAAATTAATTTCATATATTAAAAAGTTATCAATATTTATAGAAAACAATACTTATTTGTTTTAGCCAATAGAATATTTCATTCTACTTATTTTTTGAATTATATAAAATTATAATTTTATTTTTTAAAAATTTTGTGTGCAATAAATAATACATTTTATAATTTGAAATATGTTATATTATTATTTTTTATTATGTTAATGTAATTATTTATGCAAATAAAAATAATTTAAATAATAAACAATAAAAAATTTCAGAAAAAGAAAAAAAAAAACAACCGACTCCTTCAGGCAGAGAACAAAATTTACCACATCATTCAATTGAAGTGGGAAAATGTGGAAGATTGAAAGGAGTATTTAATGGGTCAGAGTAATTCGGAGAATGTAAATTTTTCGAATCTAACTTGAAAGTTGGAGAATTTAAAAATAAATTTTTCAGATTCGATTCAAAAATTTAAATCTCTGTTCTGAATTTTTAGAACAATTCGGAGCTGATATTTAGAGTAAATGGATATTTTATAACTGTTTGAAGTGAAATCAAAATTTGGAAATTTATATTAATTTATATATATATATATCCACTTTTATAAATTTTATTTTGATATTTATATTTTAATAATTTTATAATTTGAACATATAAGATAAGATGACTATAAATTTCACTATAAAAATTTATTTTATGATTTAAATATATATTAAAAATTAACTATAAAAAGATTTAATTGATGAGTGTATTTATTTTATTTCAAATAATTAATTAATTAGTATTTAAAATGTCAAATATTATATGGTAAGTTTTAATAATAAATTGCCTAAAATAAATTATTTGAATATAATTAATTATTAAAATGATACTAAATTTTACTTTTAACATAATGGTTTGATTCTACTTTAGATTCGGAGAACTCATACTTTGTAGACCCGCTCCAATAAATATTTTCAAAATGATTTGGTTCAGAAAAAATTAAACAATCAATGGATATTTTCGATTCAATTTTTCAGAACGATTCAAATTCTCCAGAATTCGTGCACAGTCTAGCCTAGTATTTATACCCTCAAGGTTCCTTACAGACCTCCTTTTATAAATCACTACAGATTGAGTTTAACAAATTTAGACATGGAAGAATAACTTGAACCAAGATGATTGCTATGAACATTTGGAGTAGGTCTCAACTGTGGGTCATTTATACTCACAGTCTCTAACTTATTATCAATTTCCCATTATCATTTCAAAAAATCAAATGGGCACATAAAAACTCTTGACTTTTAATTTCAATAATGATGATACCTCATTTATTGATTTTCAATGAAATCAATACTGAAATGCTGACATGGACAAATAAGAGGATGATAATGTGGTAAAATTATTTTCAATAATGAAGTAGAGATCACGTGGGCGCCTATCAAACTTTGCTGAATAAATAAAAAAAACTCCACATAGCATGATCTCTGTTTTATTATTAAAATAAAATTTATAAAAATTAAATTTAAATGTATTTTTAATTTAATTATGAATAAAAAATAATTTTAAAAATAAATTCACAATATTTTTAAAAATAACTAATTAGTTAAATTGATTGTTGAAATTTAATATTATATTAATATTTTCTCCTAAAATAATGATGATTTTAGTAAAAAGAATACTAAAGTATAAAAAAAATTATATAACATAAATACTTAAATACCAAAAGAGCCACAAAACTGATTTTGTCAAAAGTCAAAAGTATAAGGATCAAAATTGAGCTTATGAAAAAAAAAAAGAAAAAAGAAAAAAGAGAGGCGTTAATAAAAGTTTTTTTTTTTTTTTTCTTAATGGACAAGGAGAAGCTTGATGCCTTAGTTGATGTAGAAATTGGAAGGGGCCTACGTTAACGCGTGGGGCCTACAAAACAAGGATACGTCGCGTGAAAAACAATCAGCCACTAACTTAGATATATTATATTATTACATTCCATTCAAAGTGAATGAAAAAAAAAATTTATTACATCTATAAATTGGTTGTTAACTGCTCAATCTGCTCCTATTTTCACGCCAAGTCAATGATTGACAAATAAAAACCATGATCAAACTTCATCTCAATAAAATCATTATTAAGATAATCTTCCAAACATTAAAAAAAAAAATCATTATTAAGATACGAGGATAATAGACAAAATATTAGGTCAACGAAATGATTAACGTTTCTTCGTGTTGCCCATAAACCAGCATTTCAGCTGACATTGACAATTAGCTACCTTAGCTTCTTCCCTTAAAAATGATCATTACTTTAAAATTTTCTTAAAAAAAATTTTAAAATTTAGCAATTACTTCTACAAAAAATTTTAACAAATAAATTTTAAAATTATCTATACTAATTTTATTTCTTAGTTAAAAATATTTTAAAATTATTTAATTTATATTTCAAATTTTAGAATTTCAAAAAATTCAATTTCAATCTTTTGGAATT
>CATIWM010415210.1:0-13906 GCA_949671775.1 Mallotus repandus | reverse complement strand
ACAAATGTGTAAAAAGAAAAAAACAGCAAAACACAGAAACCTGAAAACAGCTAAAAATCTGTAGATCAAGAACCAAGAAACAGTTGAATAATGCAAAACAAAGCCTAAGAAAAAGAAAAAGGATGAAACAGAAAAGACCCACGTAAATACCTCTGTGAATAATGAAAAAATTATGTGCAAAATACAATCTTGAAGATTGGTTTTGAGATTGAAGCGGTGATATTTTGAGAAAGAGAAGACAGTCAATTGTGATTCTTTCTTTATATAACAAAGGGTATTTTGTCAAATCAAAACAGTCTTCGTATGATACAAGAAGAAGAAGAAGGAGAAGAAGAAGCTGCGAGACAATAAGAAGAGTTTTCTCATATTTGTAGGCGAGAAAAGAGAGGGTTTGGGGAGGGTGATGGCTATGGCTTGGATTCTCATGGGTCGTCACGATCATACACCACCAACAACACCAAGACTGGCTCTCATTTTCTAGAGACTCTTGTGAGGTGCCTATGAAGCTTCTTTTAATTTATTTTATTTTTATATTATGTAAATTAAATATTTTGAAAAATTATTTTTTAATTTTAAAAATAGATATGTTTCAAAAAAAATTAATACATATATCAATTTTATTTTAGCAATTATATTTACTAGTTGTGAATTGCGCTTTATACGAACTGTAAATATTATATATTTTAAATAATTTTAATAAATTATAATTATAATTTAATTAAATATAAAAATAAAAATTTAAAATATTATTATAATAATTTTATTTTATTATCACTTTTATTAAAGGTACATATTTATATTTTTAATATATATAGTAGTAAATAATTGAATAAATAAAATAAAATAAAAAATAATTAAAAAAGATGTTTCAATTTGAATAAAAAAGATGTAATTTTTTATAGAAATAAAGAGTAATATTTTAAATGTAATAAAATTAAAGTATTTTACATAAAATAGACTCTATATTATAAGATAAAATTTTTTATATTTATTATAAAAAAATATTATAAATTTTAATAACTCAATATATAAATTTTTAGGAGTAAATGTTGAATTATAAAAAGTGTCACTTATCAAATTTTCAATTTAATGATTTGGACTCAACATTTAATATATATATAATATATTTTAAATTTGAAATTCAACAATAAATAAAATAAATTAATTTAAAAATTAATTTATTAGTTTGAGTGATAACATGTTTGTGGTTTATTAAATAAAATTTCAAATTTAAATTTGATATATGTAAAAAATAGATTAAAAAAATTTACTACTTTTATAGTATTCACCAAACTCGATCTAAATTAATCCAAATTCTAATCAAGACCTTGTGACTATCTATTATTAAAAATCTACTTTGAGAGTGTGTTTAGATAGAGGTTAAAGGGGTTAAATATTACTTCTGTAATACATTAATCATCTTTATCCTTGTTTGGTAACCTTTAAAATTCTAGAGTTAACATTTAACCCTCTTAATGATTAAGTCTATTTTTATTAACCTATCTGGGAGTAGGATAAAGGTACGTAACAACAAAAATGTATACCTTTAAGAAGTCATTCTTTATTTTTTATTTCTCTACCTTTATCATATCACTTCAATTTCTTTTTTTTATCAAGAAGTTACTAATCAAATTTATCAAAAAGGTACTAATTAATTTAAATTTTTATTTTATGATGATTTCATTGATTTTATTTTTTTCTGCAATTTTTTATTATTTGTAAAATCTAGAACTTATAATATTTTTGTTACTTTTTAAAATGTATATGAATATATTATTTAAATAATTATATAAATGTTTAAAGTTTTAAATGATTATTTATTTATTTTTATTATTTTTAAATATTTAATAATAAATTTTATCAATTATATAATTTTTTCTTAAAAAATGTCATATTACAATTTATCAATTACCCTTCATTTGTCAAACAAAATTAACAGTTTAATCATTGCACCTGTAACTGTTACTCCCTTAAAAGTTATACCTGTAACTATTACACTCTATTTCTTTAACCCCAATCCAAATGCATCCTGAATGTAAATATGTAATGCAATTTATGGTTGGATTTATGTAACATATATTTTAACTATTTTGCATTTTGTTGATAAAAAAAATAAAATACATATTTTTGTATTATAAAATATAACTGTAAAATATAATATAACTGCAACTGGAGTAAATAAAAGTTTTATATTAAAAATAATTATATAAAAAAATAAATTTAAAATATAGGAAAATATTTTTCATGAAATATAAATAAATAATTATTAAAAAAAATTTTACCTATACTAGACGTATTATACCCAATAATAAAATTGAAGACACATTATCTAAATATTATATACTTATTCGATAGAAATAAGACATATTTCTTATATTTTAAATCTTACAACTGAATGTATTGGTAAGAATTTTTTATTATTAAAAATGTAGTGCATACCTCAAATACTAAAGAAATTAAATAAAAAAATGAAAAGAAGAAAAAAAATTTGTATGATGATATGATCAAAAGTGTTTGAATTTTTTTTTCTTTGTAAATAATGGAAATAGGAAATAGGGTTTGAGATTTGGAGGGTTGCCCTACGTGTTAGTGTGGAAACATTGATGAGTGAGGCTTAGTCGACTAGTTGAGTGGCATTGTAGAAAGGTAACACATGCATGATGTTTTAATTATAGGTTGGATGTCAACAACTACCCTCCCAAAATTATTCACCACATCCAAGGTTGAGTAGTCCATTATTGTTTTTTTTTTTTTTCATTTATTTTGTTTTTTATTTAATAAATATAAATCTTTAATTAATTTTTTTTTTTAAAAAAAATTGAATTTTTTTGAAAACTTTTTAAATTCTTTAAAAAATATACTGATTATTTTTTTATAATTTTTTATTAAATTTTTGTCAATATTTTTACAATCAAATTTAATTAAAGATTAAAAAATCAATTTATAATTAATTAATATCATAAAATGAAATATATAAATTATTGAACGAATTGCGAGTTACAAACTAAAACATATTTTTTTAAACTAAAATAGCATATATTTTAAATGATTTTATTTTTGAAAGTAGGCGTATATGTTAATGATTTTTTTTTCAAAAAGAAATAGAGATTCAAACTTCAACTTTTTTCCTTTCCTGATAATAATAAAAGAAAAATTAGGATTTGAATTTTGAAATTTTTATGAACTTGGATCCAGTTCACTGGCAGTCCATGATGTGGTTTTTCAGTTTTTTATGTTTCATTTTTAAAAATTATTTATAATTTTAAAAATATTTGAAAATTTATAAAAAAATAAAAAAACTTAAATTGAATTTAAAAAAAAAAAAATTGGATAGTTGCATTAAGTGACAAAAAGTAAGTAATATTCTTTGTGGAATATATTGAACAAGTAGAAATTAAAAATACAAATTCTTTATGCCACTAAAAATGCATTATCCCCGTCATAGTTTATATAAATTGATGCAAAACTTGACCTACAAAATAGATATTCCAAAAATATTTGTAAAAGAATATAATCTGCCAAATATGAAATCTTTTACATTACAAAAATAGATAATTTTTTTTGGACACAAATAAATAACTTTATTTTAAACATTGAAAGAAAATTTAGCACTTTATATTGTGCCATGTTATTAAATCTATGTATTTTAAGGAAATATTTACCATTTGAGAACTAGATATTCAGAAATAAATACAATTTTTATCCATATAGTCGGAATTGTAAAAATACTAATCTTATAATTTTATTGTGCCACTTAAGTACTATGTGTGCCTCAAATTTTATATTTTGATACCTATCAAAATAATATCATTTAAAAATTTATAGTTTAACTAGTCATTAATCTACATTTTGCGTATATTGTAAATAATATATATATTTTTAAATTATTTTAAAATAAATAATTTAATTTAAAAATTAATCAAATAATTTATAAAAGTGAGAACTTAAAATCTTATAATAATAATTTTATTTGATTATTTTTAATTAATAGTATATATATAATTTTTAAATATGCATAGTAATAAATAATTTTTAATAAATTTATAATATTTTATAAAAATAATTAATTAGTTAGATTGATGACCGTTAAAATTTGATGTTATATATTAATATTTTTTATAGAATAATTATGATATTAATTGGTAAGGTATTAAAATGTAAAAAATGTAAAGTACAAATATTAACAGGACTAGTTTTACTATAAATTGAATCTGTAGAACATTAAAATTATACTTTTCTCAATAAATAACATCTTTAAAAATTAATTATAACTTTACTTGTGTAAAAATATAGATATTTAGAATTAAAAATGTTTAAAGTCTTAAATGAATCATTTTTAATGGTTTCAAAAAAAAAAATCATCATTTTGAATTGTAGTATACCGAATAGTTTCAATAAAGTTGAATTTCTATATCAAACTGTTTTGAAAAATAAAATGATATTATATAAAAAATTTTAAATTTAATATAATACTGAATGTTTTATTTTTAAAATTTAGAAAAATTATGAAAATTTTTTTAATTCAAAATTCTCTCGATTCCTATTACAGTGATTATATTTCTTAAGTCGGTTGATGGCAGATACTGACCATTTGAGCATTGATAACTAAGGGACACCCATTTCACAGCAAAGGTTCACATGGCAACTACTGATTCTTAGGCATGTAGAAAGGTCATGGCACTTATGGGCAACTTAACGTGGAGAGTGCTCAAAGACATAGGGGGGAGCATGTAGGTCCACCAGTTTGCGCGTACATTGAACTCATTATGTAGAGTGCTCAAACAGTGTGTATTCTTTTAGCACTCGTTATGTAGAGTGTGTAATCTTTTGGCACTCATTACTCGAACTGAAAATCTACATAATGAGTGCTAAAAGAATACATACTGTTATTGATGGATGTGAGAACTCGAACTTAAACTCGAACATGTATTCTCTTAGCACTCGAACTGAAAATCTCCATAATGAGTGCTAAAAGAATACACACTGTTATTGATGGATGTGAGAACTCGAACTTAAACTCGAACAACTATAATGAGTGCTAAAAGAATACCTACTCCTTATGTAGTTCACAGCCCATGATTCTTCATTGGGTGTGAGAATATATATATATATATAGGCATTTTCACTTGTGAAAATTATGGACACCAGTTCGAGTTCTCAGTGAAAATTATCAATTAAACAACCTTTTATGTTATATATATATACACACTGTTGACTACTTATCTTTTTTTTTTAAAGAAAAATAATTTTATTGATTCGAACTAGCAATACATCGATAAAAATATATATACGAATTCACTAAAAACCATAGATGATGAAATAACACTCAGATTAATAGCATAATAAATCGGCTCAAAATCTATAAATTTGATAATATTATAGTGACTAAAATACCTATGATTCCAATTCTGCAACATACTAATGATCATAATCTGATTTATTGTTTCTGTCTTATAGAATATATTTTGTCTGTCTGAATCGCCTATACAAAGAAAAAGCTACAATAAGACGGAAAACAAAACGTCGTAATAAGACGACGAAATTCAAACGCCGCAATAAGACGACGAAATCACAAAAAACAAAATAAAATTTAAATATATGTGAAATAACCATTTATTTAAAAAATAAATTGATAAAAAAAGGTATAAATTGATGATTTCATGGTAAAGATGGTAAAAAATTACCCTTTTAATTGAAGGAAAATGAGCGGCTAGAAAAGAAAAAAAAGTAAAAGTTGGAAGAAAAAATTATGTTAGAATTACTTTAAAATTTAATAATTTTTCAATAGTGATGATTTAAAAAAAAAAAAAAAAAGCCGACTGCCTGTTGTTATTAATAAATAGTTTTGGATTAATATGAAATATTATTGGATATATAGGAATCATACGGTAGGTCCATGCAATAAGCTTTACTGCTAAAATTTCCTTGTCATTTGATTGACAAATTTTCCATCATGCAATGCCAAATCTATTATTTCCCTTCACTTTTTCTATGCCAAATCATTCCAATCTAGATTTCATTAAGATATAAAGGATATGCATTTTTTCCAAATAACCCAATTTATTATTATCCCTCTATTCTTTTTAAATTTAACAATTGAGATGAAAAAAATTACCCTATTAGAAAAAAAGTTTTTAGAGACTACTTAACTTAAATTCTAACTCTAATTATTTTTATTTAACTTTTACTTCAGACTATTTTTTTTGAATGCGTCTCATCAATGAAATGCTAAAATTATTTTTTTATTAACTATATTTTTAAACAAATAACAAATTTTATCTATATAATTTATAAAATCATCCATTTTTTTAAGTCATCTCAACAAGTCCAACACCTTTTCATGAGATTTACACTTTTTCTATCCTCTTGTTCTTGCTTTATATATTAAAAATTGATGAAATTGATTTTGATTAAATTAAGGGATTATATCAAACTTGCAAATTAAAGATAGAAAACTGAAAAAAAAAAAAAGCAAGGTTAATTAATTAGTCTATGCAAAATCCTAATTTTAGATATTTTGGGTGAATAAAAAATGGATTGAGAGTAAGGTATTAGATGTGAGTTGCTATTATTCTTTTCTGAAGTATTTTGTCAATTGATGCATGGAAGTTGATTCACAAAAGTAATAATTTTTTTATTATTTCTGGTTTTTAATTAGACAATTTTATAAAAATATGTTCATTTTGATGGTGCAATTTGAATATCCTAAAAATTTATGTTCTAATTACCTTGTGGAATTCTAATTATGCTTGTTTTGATAGTTTTCATTATTTATTTATTCGGTTGATTAATATTACTAGGGGAAAGAAGAACGTCATCGTCTCCATAACGGCAGTTCACTCAAATTTGCTAGTTGCAGATTACTTCAGTCATGCTAATTTATTTACGTTTCAACCTGTTACGAAGAATCCTTTAGTTCCTTCTGAGCCTCATCAGATCAAAATCTTTTTAGATATGGTTGCTGCTAAATCAAATGACTTAATTTTGCTCCCTATGAGCGATATTGTCTTGCCTCCGATCAATAAACCAAGAGCATATCAATATGTTAAGATTAATTCAGAGGTATACTGTAGAAGATTAGCTTTATGCCAGCTCTCTTTAATCGCAAGGGTGGTGTTAAACAAAAGAGAAACACCATGGACATTACCAAAATTGAAAGAAAAATTTTCTTCTTTATGGGGTTTGAAAACTTGGAGACTAATCTCACTAGGTCGTGGTTTTTACCATGTACTATTATCATTTATTGTTGATAAAGAGTTGGTATGGGGGCATGGTTCTCTGATTCTTAAACTTGGTATATTGCGTTTACAACGTTGGAGTCCCGGATTCAATCCATATAAAGAAAAAACCTCAACAACACAAGTTTGGACTCAATTTTATAGATTGCCTTGGGAGCTTTGGGATCAATAAATAATTATGGATATTGCACGTAATATTGGAGTTCCTTTATGCATAGATAAAGCTACTTTAGAAGGAGGCGATGGGCACTTTGCAAGAGTATTAATTGATATTGATCTCTCTCATCCGATTCAATATCAGATTATTCTGGATTGTGAAGGTTCATTGTTTGATATGGATGTGAGTTTTGAAAACGTACCTCAGTATTGCAATCTTTACCATTCGGTTGGCCATGCTCCCCTCTCATGTCGTCTGAATAAGTCCAAGACTGTAGAACGTATTGATGATTATGCTCCTCATAAGGGTCATTCTGGGGTTCAAAAAATTTGGAAAGCAAAAATAATACCCACAGGTGCTGCTGCAAACTCTGAACGTCAGGTAGACAATGACGTTATTCTAGTTTCTAACACCTTTGACAGGCTTAACGATGTTGAGAAAACAATCTTGCTTGTTATTCCATCTATTCTTTCTCCTACTAATAATGGGACAAAATCAAATGATGAAACTTTGTAGCCTGACGACGATATCGCTGTGCATGTCGCATAACATGAGCCAGTGGCTCTGGATGATGTTTCCACAACTTCACCAATGAATTCTCACCTTAAAATGAATAAGAACGCAGAATCAAAAATGCAGATGGTGAACAAACAGTCATGGGCAGATGAAGTTGATCAAGAGCAGTAGTGGATTACAATTTCAAATAAAAAGAAAAAATAAAAACCTTATGTTTTAGTAGTTCTTACTGGTAAGAGGCCTATGACTCGATCTTTCAAACCAATTTCTCAATGATTGTTTTATTTTAGAATTATAGAGGGATTAGCAATGATCTAACTCACCGATCTCTTTATAATTTTTGCAAACTCCATTCTCCTGATATTCTTTGTCTTGTTGAACTAAAGGTTTTATTTGATTATATTTCTCCTGGATTTTGGTGAAGTCTTAAGTTGTCTTTTTTTGCTCATAATTCTGCGGCTTTACCTTTTATTTTGATTTTAGTCTCTAACAGGTAGGGAGTTGGTAATGTTTCTTTACTAGCTAGCTCTGATCAACAAATAACTATGAAGTTTATGATGGATAATTTGGTTAACACCATTTCCTGTGTATATGCTAATGTGTTGGCTTCAAGCCGTCAATTTTTATGGCAGCAGCTTACTCACATCTCCACTCTTATTCATGAGAATTGGTTTACTATTGGTGACTTCAATGCCTGTTTTGAAGCTCATGAGAAAATGGGTTTACCTCCTCCTAGACGTTCATGTCTTGATTTTCTTAAAGCTGTTAATAATTGTCATATTTACTATTTAGATACTAATGGTCCTCTTTATACTTGGACTAATAATCGACGTGGCAGGGATAGGGTGGATATTCACTTGGATAGAGTTTTATCTTCATCCATTCAATCCTGGAATATTATTGAGTGTACATCTCTAACAAGATATCAATCTAACCATAATCCAATTCTTTTAAGATGCAAACTTCATAATAATGAGATTAAACGGCCTTTCAAATTTTTGTCCATGTGGATCAATCATGATGATTTTTCTTCAGCAGTTGCTAACTTCTGGAGTTCTCAATTAATTATGGGTCATCCTATGTTTGTTCTAATACAAAAACTCAAGCTTCTTTTGGTTTTTTTGAGATCTTAGAATAAGGAGGTGTTTGGTCATCTTTATCTTTCCATTGCTGCAGTTAAAAATGATTTGATCCAAATTCAATTAGATATGGAGCTCTTGGGTTTCTTTGAGGATTTACATTCTAAGGAATTTATGGCTCAACAATAACTTTCTTTTCACCTTAAAAATCAAGAAGCCCTTTTAAAAGATAAATGTCGGGTCAAGAGGTTGCATGTGGGTGATCGCAACTCCAAATATTTCCCAGGCCTCTTAGTTATAAGAGGTCCTCATTCTGGCATTCATAGTCTTAATATTGATGGTAGTTTGGTTTCAGATGCTACTACTATTGAAAATCATATTATTGGCTATTTTTCTGATCTATTTGCAGTTGGAACTTCTACTAAGGATTTTTCTTCAGTTCTTTCTATTATTCCTCAGCTAGTCACAAACGATTAGAATATAGAGCTGTGTCGAGTGCCAACTTTTGAAGAAATCAAACATGTTGTTTTTTATTTAGACCCTCATAGTGCTCTTAGGCCTAATGGCTTCATTGGTCTTTTTTTGTCATTGTTGGAACATTATTGGTGCCAATGTTTGTGAGGCGGTTCGTAGTTTCTTCATCACATATCATATTTTAGGAGGTATGAAGTCTAGCTTTATGACATTAATTCGCAAGGTTTAAGGTGCTAATTCTGTTGAAAAGTTCGGGCCTATAGTTCTTAGTAATTTTACTTTTAAAATTATTACTAAGATTTTGGCAAATCGGTTTGCCTCTTTTATTGGGAATATTGTTGCTCCTACTCAGTATGGTTTTATTAAAGGTAGACATAGTAGACTATGTTGTGGCTACTTCAGAAAATGTTAATTTGCTTAATATGAAATGCCTTGGAGGTAATATGGCTATGAAGGTGGATATCCGCAAAGCTGTTGATTCTATGGACTGGGACTTTGTTATGTGTGTGCTCCATAATTTTGGCTTCTCTAACCAATTTTGTAGCTAGATTCTTTCTATTTTTTGGTCAGCTAGAATTTCAATTTTGATTAATGGAAGCCCTAAAGGTTATTTTGCTTATTCGCGTGATGTCCGTCAAGGTGACCCTTTTTCCCTGCTTACCTTTGACTTAGATGAAGATTATTTAAATCGGCATCTCCTTCGACTTTTATAAGCTTCTAGTTTGGTTCCTATACATGCCAATTCTAATGTCAGATGCCCCTCTCATTTCTTTTATGCTGATAATCTCTTAATTTTTTATCGAGCAACTCAGTCTAATCTCCATTCTTTGTCTCAAGTGTTTGAGGATTATGGTGCTATTTTTGGATAAATTATAAACTGGAGCAAATCTTATATCTATTTTAGTCATTATGTTTCTTCTTAAAAAGTTCATATGCTTACTAGTATTTCAGGAATGAAGCAAGGGTCCCTTCCTTTTCATTATTTAGGTGTTCCTCTCTTTCACGAAGCCCCAAAGAGACGTTGGCTTCAGAATTTGTCAGACAAAGTTCTCTCCAAATTTGATTCTTGGACAGTAAACTCCTCTCTATGGCTGGTAGAATGACCTTGGTTAATTCAATAATTTATGGCTCTTTTTTACATTCTTTTATGATCTATAAATGGCCTGTAATGCTGCTTAAAAGAATAGAAAAGGTTATCCACAACTTCATCTGGACTGGTTCAGTCAATCTTAAAAAGCTTGTAACTCCTAAGTGGGATGTTTGTTGCACTTCCAAGGATAAGGGCGGCCTTAGCTTGAAACGCCTTCATCATATTAACTATACAATGTTATGCAAACTTGTATGGAAAGTGCAATGTGGTACAGACTTTGTCTCCACTTATCTTTGGTCTAGATATCTAAATTCAGTTGGTATGCCTCGCGCTTTGCATATTTTTTCTTTTATTTGTAGCTTGATTAAATGTTGCTTTGATGATATTCGAGCTAACTCTCAATGGTTGATTGGTAAGTGCTCTCATTTACATTTTTGGAATGAAAATTGGTCTGGTTCTCCTATCTTTGAGCAGATTGGTATTCCTACTTCTTTGTGAAAGCAGTTGAAAGCAAATATTTCAGATTTTTATTTTGATGATAAATGGCACTTCTCTCATGATTTCCAATCGGCTTTTCCAAATCTTTGTGCAAATATTGAGAGTGTTATTTTTTCTCATTATGATTCAGATGTCTATGTCTTTCGGCCTTCTAAGAATGGTTCCACCTCTTGCAAAATTTTTTATCTTTTCCATTGCCCAAATTGTTCCAAGGTTACTTGGGGGAAGGATTTTTGGAGACATTACTTACCTTCATTGCGTTCTTTTTTGACTTGGAGAGCATTTCATAACAGCCTCCCAACTGATGATAAGCTTGCTAAGTATGGTTTTCAGCTTGTTTCACGTTGTCATTTATGTGCAGCTGCAAATGAATCCATTGATCATATTTTTTTGAAATGCTCATTTGCGGTGGCTGCTTGGCATGCCTTGGGTAGCATGTTTGATGTCAGATTGGTAACTTCAGTGGGTTTTATCAATTTATTTAAATCAGCCTAGTCTCTTCAGTTATCTTCTTAACTTAGAGCTTTATAGTGAGCTGGTGTTTTATCAGTAATCTACAACATTTGGTATGCTAGAAATCAAATTATTTTTCATGAGAAATCAATCTTCATTTCCATGATTATTCGATCTGTTTACAAGCACATTAAGGAGGCGGAGTCTTTCAAGGTTGGGCATATGAAAAACACAGTTTCAGATTTAATCATCCTTCGTAGATTGCATATTTCTAGCTTATTACAGAAAACTACAGTCATGGTTTCAGTTACTTGGTTGAAGTCTCCTATCAACTGGATTAAGATTAACATAGACGGGACGGCTCGTGGTGCTCCCAGCTGGTCAGGAGCTGGCGAAATTTTTAGAGATTATTGTGGAGTTGTTGTTGCTTCCTTTACTGCGTCATTAGGGGTCTATTATGCTTTTGAAGTTGAGCTTCAGGCGGTTATAATCGCCATCAAAAGAGCAGTGGAGATACCTCAGTTACATTACTGGCTAGAGTGTGATTCGGCTCTTGTTGTCCATCTTTTGCACAAACGTAGTGTTGCTGTCCCATGGAGTTCACAAAGTGATTGGGAATTTTGTTTAAATTTTTTTTATAAGCTGAATATTCATGTAAGTCATATTTACAAAGAAGGTAATGGTGTAGCGGATTGCCTTTCTATTTTGGGTATTAGTTTGCAGGTGATACAATGGTGGAATACTTATCCCAGACAGGCGCATGAGGCCATGCACCATGATGCTACAGAACGAGAGCATTTTAGATTTTGCTGATTTCTTTCTCAATTGTATTTGGCCATTCATGGTTGTATTATTACTTTGTACTTTTTTTTATTATTAATAATAAGGTTGAAAGTATCAGATGACTAAGGTATTAGAGAGGTGCTAGCATAGTTAGAATGTCTTGGTACATTATGATTCTTTCTTCAATTTTATTAAAAAAGTATTTATTTATTCTTTTATTTTTAAATTAGTAATGATTGCATGTTAATTTTGAGTCATCTTGTAACACTTGCATTTATAGAATGGCTAATTTAGCAGGCAAATCGCATGAAATCAAGAAAATTTTTTATTTTTTCTGTTTTATTTAATAATTTTGTATTCTGACCAACTTTATTTAAATTTTATTTTATGTATGCGTTTTTTTTATGTGTGATATAGTTCACTATCATAAATTTCAACCTTGTATATTTTTCATCCTTAAATATTAATGTATTTGATATTTAGCATGCAATTTTATTGTTAAATATATTTTAAGTACGAGCAAAATTTTGTCTATTTTTACATAAAATTTATAATTATATTTTTATTTAAATATGAAATAAAATTAAAAATAAATGTTTCAAAAAAAAAAAAGAAAATTTTGCTCCTATATTGTTTTTTTTATTATTACTTATTTGGGGACAATATTTGTCCCTTTTATCTAAGAAAGACGATCATCTTGACAATAATCATCTCTTTTTATATTAACAATACTCGCTCCTTTTTACGGTGGCAATAATCATTCTCATATTTAAAAATGACAATCTTTCTCTAAAATAAAAATGACGATCGTTTTTTTAAATAGAACGACTGTAGTAACAACGATACTTGAGGACGATGTTAGAAGTTTCTAAAACTTTTATAAACATTATTTTGAAAATTTTGAATGATTTTAGACATCTCTTAAACTCATTTTTAATAGTGTATATTTGGCATTAGGGTATAAATTTGTACTTTAAAAAATTTTGATTTTTTAAAATTTTTAATGTACTTGCTCATATTCATAAGGTTTTTTTTATTAAATTATAGTTTATTGTATTTTCTCACAAATTAAATTTTAAAAAACAGCCACAAGAATCTATATCTATCTATCTATATATATATATATATATATTAAATGTTGAGCTCTAAAATTGTTAAGATAAATATTTGACAAATATCTATTTTCATATTTAAGTATTTACTCTAAAAGCTAATGTGTCAAATCATTAAAAACTTTAATTTTTTATTAAAAATAAAATATTTTTCTTATTTATTGAGTATTATTTTTAAATTAAAACACTATTGTACATATCTCAATACTACTCAAATTCTAAAAATATTTATATATTATGTATTTTTCTATTTTAAATCACTCAAATATTTTTTTCAAACCATTAAAAATTTTATTTTTAAAAAATTTAAAAATATAATAATTATTTTATATTCTTTTTCAACTAAAAACACTACTATATATACTTTAATACTAATCTAATAATTTTAAAAACTAATCTTATTATAACTAAAAAATTAGTAACAAAAATCAAAGAAAATAAAATTAATATGATATATTTTATTTTTAATTTATTTATATATTCTATTTAAATTATTTATTTATTTT
>CATIWM010415205.1:0-11416 GCA_949671775.1 Mallotus repandus | reverse complement strand
ATATGTAAAAATTATTCTTTTAAAATAATTAACTATATTATATTATTTTAAAAAAAATTAATAATTTTTAACATATAAATAATGTTAAGATTTGAAATAATAGTATTTATATGTAAATTAATATGTTAATACAAATATTCTAATACTTCAAAAATTCTAATACATGTATAGACTAAGAATTTTCGACACATAATGTAAATAATGTTATTTATATGTAAATTAATATGTCAAAATTTTTGAAGTATTATAATATTTATATTGGCATATTAATTTCAATATAAATAACATTCTTTCAAATCTTAAAATTATTTATAGTTTAAAAATTATTAAAATAATATATTATAGTTAATTATTTAAAAAATAATTTTTTATCATATTAATATAATATATTATTATTTTTAATTTAATACATAATTTTAAATTATATATATATATATATATTGTTTTCCTACAATAAGTGCGTTTTCTTAAAAAATTTGGCCCCTAAACACTAATAATAGTAATGTATGTGTTAAAATTTAAAAATAATAATATAATAATACCATAAATAAATTCAGGGCTTAAATATAATTTTATAAAATAAAATTTAAATTTTTTACTAAATTTTTGTATGAAAGTATGGACTAATTTGTTAACTTACTAAACTATAAGGGAGCTTTTTGTAATTTTTATTGTGATATTTGTGTACATCTTAGACAATAGGGGTGTAAATGAAATTTTTAGGATCAATTTGACCTTTATTGCAAAGTTCAGAGGACAAATTGACTAAAAAAGTAAAAAAAAAGGCAATTTAAACTTTGTTAAAATGTTTAAGGGCCAAATCAAACTTTATTCCGCTAATTATTTCCATTAGACTGAAAAAAAATAGGACACCTTTTACAATTATCCCAATTTATACAACAAACT
The DNA here is from genome assembly GCA_949671775.1 of Mallotus repandus. NCBI lineage: Eukaryota > Viridiplantae > Streptophyta > Magnoliopsida > Malpighiales > Euphorbiaceae > Mallotus > Mallotus repandus. Next base: position 10,510 of record CATIWM010415205.1, on the reverse strand, counting down.
ATCAACTATTTACATCAAATTTATTTTTATTAGTTTTAGTCAATTATATATATATATATATATATCAGCGCATTTTTTCCATCGTTAGTTATAGAAAATGATATGCAATATTATGAACTCATAGAATGAATGAAAAGCATATAAAGGGAATAATATTATGACCCTTTATATTTGTCAGTTTGACACCTTAACTTACATTTTTGCTATTTTGACACTTGAATTTGGCTAAAATGCACTAGTTTGCTCTAATATGATGACATAATGTATCTACCACCCCAGTACTTGTCACTTTTTGTCAATTTGACACCTCTACTTGTAGTTTTTGGTCAATCAAACTCTTATGATTTGGCACATATTGATTCGTTATTTTATGCCACGTGTGCTGACATGAGTTTTAAAATTGCATTTTAGCCAAGTTTAGGTGTCAAAATGACAAAACTATAAGTTGAGATATCAAACTAATAAAAAGTGACAAGCACATGGACCATAAATGTATTATGTCTAGATAAAAACTAATGAATTGTGAGATATAAAACATGTGTACATGCTTTTCTTTAGAGAAAAGTGATGTTGTAGAAGAAGATTCATTTTTCTATATAGAAACTTTAGAAAATGCTTGAGGAGAAGATGCAAAAAAAGTCATGAATTATTGAGCATTGTGGACCAAAAAAGAAAAATGCAAGAGTTTGTATGTCTACTTGTCTAGTGCTTATTCTTGCCTTTTTAATTCATGAGTGGACCACCCAATTGGATATTTGGAATTTTGGATAGAATCCAATTAGACACCCATAACTTTAAAAACATTTAGTATTTGAGCACCTCTTATATTAAAAAATAGAAAGAAAGAAAATACCTATTCGCAATTAATTATATTTAAGCGATATTTTGAATTTAAATTATTGTCTATGTAATCACGTTAAATTAATTATTGAATTTTTTTTATTATTTTTATAGTTCAGTTTAAGTTAAACTGAATAAATTAAAATTTAATAAATTTTAAATATTGATAATTTAGATTAAAAAAAATTATAAACACACTTGCAAATCTCAAACTTTTATTTTTGCTTGCAATTTTTAAACAGAACAAACTCAATTTTAAACAAGAAAGGGCTTTATTAGCATTATTCATTTCCATTAATCGATGATGTTGCTACATCCACCATTCAAGTTTTCTTTGCATAATCATTTAGTGGGTTAAGCAACAATCTTCGCAAAATCACTATCAAAGTGAAAAAGAGAATAAAAATTAAGTTTTTTTTTTAATCTCTGTTGGAGAGGTGGGGCAAGTTAAAAAAAGATTTATTTTTGTTTGTTCTTTTTAGTTTAATGGAATCTGTGATCTGATCCAATGCATAACAAATCTTGAAGATGGTGCTATTGCTGACTAGTATGAAAAGAACTCCAAAATTTTTTCAACAGAAATAGAAGGCAAAATCTCCACAATTTTCAACGAGGGATTTTGTATAAAAATTTATTCTTTGTCCACAAGCTTGAACACTACATGTGACAACTTGCTAGCAGTTCATTTATTTGCAGTTGTCATCAATTTATTTACCATTTCTATTTCGACAAGTGTCAAATTATTCAACCTTAACATTGAATAATCATCTTGTTATTGTGATTTTATGTTAATTTTTTTGGCCACCAGTACAAGAAAAGGGAGAAGTAAGATCGATTTTAGATGAAATCAGATGTTCGTGATAGGATTACCTTTCAGACCAAACTACACAAGCAGTTTTATGTTGATTTTATGATTTATAAAGCTTGAACTCATTATATTTTACATGGTATCCATTAAAATTAATCTATTTTCAATAAGACCTTAGAAAATGAAATGCTCATAAGCTATCAAATAAAGAATTCTCTAATAATTTCTTGTGATTTCACATTTCACTGTAGCACATGCTTAAAATTCTTGTGATAAGTTATTTTAAAGCATTGATGATTGTTGTTAACTAGTTAATTAAAGCCAAATGAATCCAAAACCATGTGTGAAATGAACTGAAAGCCAGTACAAAACAAGGACATAGAACAAATCAAAAGGTTATTAATTCTCTTAAAAGAAGATTTGAATGGATCTTTTTAAAAGAAAAAACTATTATGTAGTTTGACCATTTTTTTCCCCTTAAAAATCTCACCGAAGAATCCTTTAGAACAAGAGCACATGAAATCATTCTATATATAAAGGGCATTTTTTTTACACTATAAGCTCTCTTTTCCATCATGGGGCATACCCAGAAGTCCACCAAATCTGGCAAAAAAGGACTATAGAAAACACAACATGTTCATAAAAGAAGTACAATATCTAAAGTTAATTAAAGAGATTGCTTTTGATTACATTGGATTATCTTGGTAGTTAAAGCAGGCTACAGTTGGAGAAGATACTTTTGTAAATCCATTCAGCTTATGGCATGAACTGTCTTGATTATAATACTCAATTAGGTAGCATAGGTGTCACACAATGAGTCCCCAAATCATGCTTTTGTAAAGGGAAATACTGAGGAAGGAAAAAGCCTCCAATAAAGCCTACTTTGTTTAGTTTTATTACACTTTAATAATATTACTGGTTTAAATAATAAAAAATTTCAATTTTTGTAAGTAAAATAGTTCAACATAATGTGGTGAAATAAAGGTTGAAAGAGCTTTACTCTTATCACAAGATCCATCCAGTCCTATTCAAATTAATTTACACCTTTTGACCATTATAAAAAAAATTATTCATTTTACTCGGATGTTAATGAATTAGAGATTCTTTAAGGGTTGCATGAGCTTCATGCTAAGGAGTTCAAGTTAAGTTTGATTCTATCTATTTACCTTTTTCTTTCATGTAATCATTTCTCTTCTTTTTTCTTACTTTTTCTTTTGGTGTTAATGTTGACTTGGTTTGCATGTCCTCCTTGACTCCGAAGATTTTTGTATTTTGGATTTTATTATTGAAAAAGGAAAGAGATGTAATCATATAGAAGATATACACTTGATGATCAACTTCTGACACAATACCTTTGATGTACTACCACATATAATTCTGAATAAAACTACCACAAAGTCAGATTACAGACATTTCATGGAAGGACACAAAATGTGCCAGTTTGTTTATTTCATTGTAGAATTATGTTCATACAATCATACTGCAATGAATCAACACTAATACTAACAGGTACAGAGCAACAATAAACAAAAATCTTTTTTGTATCATCTTCAGAATCCTCCTCTTATAAGCCGGACAAAAACTGTCATTTCTGAATTATGCAGGATCTTAGAGCATAGGATTTGAAAGTTCAGCTCTTTCTTGGAAAAGATATTCTCTTCAGCCAGCTGAAAAATTGCCAGAGTATATGTACTGGTCACTAGGGGCATTTTCTTCCCACAACAATAAACAGATCCTCAACTTTTGTGTAAATTGTACGGTAACAAGCTCTTTCTGATTAAAATGTTCTATGAATATTGAAATATTTTCCATGTAAGCAATGACAGATTTCAGAAATCGATACTGATTCAGATTAATTTACAACTAATGCATCTTCTCGGGTATATTTCACATATCTTTCAAATAGGTACCAAACTTTTGATAAGCTCATTTATAAAGACCTCAGTCACAAAGATATAACATCAGCTATCTGTGCTGGTGATGTTTCCAATTAGTTTTTTCACAACAATATTGAAAGGAATAACATATGTACACGCTGACAGACACCAAGAGTAAATGGGTAGTATGCTTTGCTATTTTTTGATGTTTGATATTCATCTGAACCCTTAACAATTCGGATGCTTCTTGCCACTTGAGTTCCTATTCTTTTATAACATATAAAAACTTGGCCTCAGCAAATTCTGTCACCTGCTTGACTGATTCACCTAATTTGATTTGCCCAAAAATTATGTTAGGAGGTTGTTGAGGAAAATAAGACCATGAAAGAATTGTTATTTACTGCATATAGAAAAGCTTATGAGCAATATGGTTATCAGTATAATTAAGCAGGTCTACCTTTTCATTAATCCTTATACTCCATGCATCGCTTCTGGATCCAACAACAGGGCTGCCAACAACATAAGGAGGAACAATGGCAGCGTTATTTAGGAGTGGAACCCTGTCTGGAGCAAATTCATCATCACTGTCATAATATTGGTGCGGCCCAAGAGCTTTCAGCATCAGTGCTAGTAAGAAGGACAATCCCTGCACATTAAAGCCTGACTGGTTAATGAACAGAGGACCATGAATACGTGGAGGAAAAAAAAAACCCTTCAATTTGATCTTTATACCTTTACAATTTGCGGAAAAAAGAAACCGATGAAAAGTAATTATCTAGGACTTGCAAAATCTAAAGCTTTATCAATATGCAATGAATCATGTTGAGAATGGTGAATCAGTTTTTAAATTTAAGCCATCATGGGAATCACTTAATCAAAATAGCAAGGATCAAGCCACACAAATACATGGACATCAAACTAGATGTTAAAAGGCACTGTTTTGCAATTGCTGTTGATGCTGAGGAAACCCTGTTATAATATGACATTGTTTTATTTTCTACAGGCATGCTGAGATTGAAGCGAGTATATTGAGGGGTTACCTTATCTACCTTATCTCAGAGCTTTCATGGAAATTCTCTTAACAGGTAAATATTTTCAATTGACTCTGATAATCTTGAATGATTTGTAAAGGTTGAGATTCACTAATGATCATTCTTCTAGTTCAATCCCAACAAGATGCACAGAGATAGAGAGAAATATACCTGGACAGATACAATTGACAAGCCTATCCATTTGCAAATCTCAAAGTTTGACCTGATGAAATCTTTGAACTGATTAAAGCTACCTGTTGGGTCCTTTGGAAAGTCCTGGTTCCAAGGTGGAAAGTAACATCAAAGTAAGTGGATAGGAGTCAATAAAATTAGTTTTCACACATGGATTTTACCTTTTCCCAATCACGATTTAGAAATACGTCAGCAGTCACTCCAGCCTCCAGCATAAAGAGAATGAAGACAAGCAACATATACTGAACTTCATTAAGGCCAAATCAACTCAATATGTCAAGCATTCAAACTAACCATATCACCCTGTATCCAACATTAATGCCTTTTAGGAATCAGTTGAAAATCTATGCCACAAGATCTAAATGATTGTCACAAATACAAAAATTTGGTATGCTTTATACAATTATTTCAACTATTGACATCTACATCAAATTCAAGATATTAAATACAATTAAGATAAATAATGAAGGCAAGGAATGTTGATATTCAATTTAAGTGATTCAAGAAAAGGATACTAGATAAAGGCAACACCCATTAGCAGTTTCTGCAGAAACATGACCTATGCATGTAATCACACATAAAGTGACTCCAAGCCCAAGGAAAGTATAAATGAACCTGCATTTCATGGAAAACAAAAATAGCTTATTCGCTCTTTATGCAAACTAAGTGAAAACATCAAAATATCCGATCATTTACAGTGAAAAAATTCCCATGAGTTTGAGCAAGTATCCTTCATAAAGTTTCTAGTTGTCTAAGACTTTAACTTATTATTAATTCACATGATCCTGCCGCTGGTAGTTTATAAGTTGTTAAAATGAAAACAGAATCTTTAATATATCTCTAATTTCATTTAAATCACACATTAATAAACCAACTCTAATAAAAAAATCAACTGCTACATATCCCTCAAAAAATTAATTCCACTGACAGCAAAGTCATACAAGTTATATTTACATTGCAATTAACTCTTCAATTTGTTCTGCAACAAAAGCAGCAAAAAGGATTCACCAAGAAAGAAGAATAAAACTACTAAAGTGACATCTTTCCCCTCCTTCCAAGAACAAAAAGATTAAAAAAAAAAGTTATGGAGGAGCTGAGAGCACAAAAGAAAAGAAAAGAAAAGAAAAAGAATTCTTTTTCCATTTCACCATGCACTGGGTGACCAATGAAAAAGGAAAAAGTGGCAAATAAAAATGTACCAAAAGGTCACAAACCAAAAAGCTGCAGAAAGTGATAGCTCCACTTGAAGGATCAACACACTACTTAACCAATCCTAAAATTCTATAATGACACACCACCCAAACCAAAAGCAACCTGGGAAATGAAAAAAAAAAAACCTTCTTGTTGTTAACATCTACCATTTACCCAGAAACAAAACATGCAAGAATTGAAAACCCCACAAAAGGAAACAGAAAAAAAAAAAAGAAGAAATTAAAAGACATACCAAGGAGCAGGATCATCAGAATCATCAGCAAAGGGGAAGTCACCCATTTCTCTCTGCCAAATTCTAATAAGCCAAACTGCATACAATATCATTGCTATCCCAACCATCCCTATCAAAGAATTCAACAGCTTAAGCAATGACTGTATGCAACTCCTCATTAACCTCCCCATTCTCTTTGATGCCCGATAATTAATAAACCCTTCAAAGAACCCAAAAAAAAAAAAGCCCAAAATTGATCAGCTTTACCCAGAAACAATTCAAAACATCCTAGATTGCAATCCGCAGGAATAAAGAATGTTTCTTTTTGCTTCTCTCTCCCTTTCTCTCTCTTATTTTGTTAAAAAAATCCAACCGTTTTAGTCTGCTTAGCTGGAAGATCTATTTATGGCGACCGAGGTTTAGAAATCAATGGCTGGACACCAAGTTGCTGTGGTGTAGTGGTTGTCACATTAGTCTTACATACTAAAGGTGCCAATTTCGATCGTGGCCAACAACAATAGTTTCGATTTTTTATTTTTATTTTTTATGTTTTATTTTTTACTTGACAATGAGTTTTTCTTTTTTTTAACTATAATTTTTAAGAGGTGGAAGGAGAGTAGGATCTAAATCATCTACCTCTAAATGAAGTTTTGATTTTTATTTTTTATTTTGTACTTGACAAAGAGTTTTTTTTTTTGAACTATAATTTGCAGGAAGTGGAAGGAGAGGGATATCTGAACTATCTATCTCTAAATGAAATCAATTCCGTGGCTGGAAGTAGCCAGCCCTAGGCGGATAACTCAACATTTAAGTGTCTATCAACTATCAATTCAATGATTTCAAATTCTTTTTTTTTTCTTTTTTTGAACTACAATTTTAAGGAGGCGGAGGGAAAAAGGGATCTGAACCCTTTACCTCTAAACGGAACCAATCCTGTGGCTAGAATTGGTTAACATAGGCAGATAGCTCAATATTTAAGTAACTAGGAACAACGTGTTTTCAACTTTCAATTCAATGATTTGAAATTCATAGATAAAATACAATAATCTGAAATTCGTAAGACAAGTTTTCAACTTCTGCATGACCTCTGTTTATGACCAACTTGACAAAAGTTTTCAACTTTCAATTTAATTATCTGAAATTAATACAACAATCTGAAATTCACATGACAAAAGTTTTCAATTTTCAATTTAATGATCTAAAATTCATGGAAAAAATACAACAATGTTTTTTTGGTAAACTACTAAGCTCTACTGCCACTAATCGGAATCAAAATCCAAGTACATTCTATAGGCATTACGGTCCGAAAAGTAATAACTTAGTATCAAATCATCAACTTGAAAACCAAGTTTCTTATATAAACTCATAGCTTGAGTCCTCAATGGATCAACATGTAGTGATATGCGATGGGCCTTTCTTGCCCTGCATTTCTCAATTGCTGCTTTCAGCAGTGCCTCACCATAGCCTTGCCTCCTGAAATTCTCCTTCACTATTTTTTTTTGTTTCCCCAGCAACAAATGGAAATCAAAATTATGTCAATAAATAACATGCAAAGTTTACATGCATCACTTAATATTCAAAAAAAAAACTCTCTTATTTGACTAATACTCAAAGTGGGCAGCTACTTGCCTACTAAGATAGCACAGCAGCCAAAGTCTATACCTTTCTCTTAATTTTTTTTTTCATCAGTACTTTCATCAAACAGGTTATGAGCATGTTTTGTTAAAGATATGTCTCAACAGAACAATCCACTACAGTTTAGCTAATTCCTTCAAAAGAATCAAAACCCAAATGGTCATTTTAGAAAATTCAGCATCTTTTCAACAAAATTCCTTCATCAAACACTTGCAAGCAATGCAATTATTAGAGTTGCATAACAAGAAAAAAAAAAGTAAATTAAAAATCTTGACATGAAATTCTTGCAAGTGAGAAAATGGGCAGCAATGAAGATAAATTATAAAGGAAGTGTTAGCAAAAATAGGTGTAATGGACCTGCAAGCTTTGTAATAGAGGCACATAACGAAGAGGGCCAAGAATACATAACATAGCCTACAACTTCATTGTTCAACTCCATAAAAAGCAGGCCAGAATTCTTCTTTTTGAGCTCCTCATCAAAAGACCGAGCAAGTGATTCGTGTTTTGGGAATATTTTTCTCTCTATCTTCACAATTTCTCCCACAATATTAGCCCAGTTTCTTACGTTTCTTTGGAGCTCTACAACAGTTGTTACACTCTCCATAGCTCCAAGTCTTGCGCTAGGGGTTCTCTAATCATGTCATTATCAGCACAACATGATGTGAATTAATTTAGCTTTAAACCATTATTCAGAATAGTAAAACTATTTAATCCTTAAATTTACAAAATTATGTTAACTCATCCAAAATAAAAATTTTTTTTGGACAGTGACGCTTGTTAGCACCATATAAAATCAAGATTGTTAGTTATTAGTGTTAGTAGACGAGAGGTATTAAATCCTAATTAAGGGTGATCCGTGGGATCAACCAAATATATAATCCTTAGCGTTGCCACAACAACCTTAAACCAATTAGTCTATATCATTGGCATAATTTTTTCTTGGGAAAGTACGAAAAATCCTGTGGTTTCACAATTTTACACTTTTAAATATGTGTTTCATTTTTTAACAATTCGGGTTCTGTGTTTGTCGCCGTTTGACAATTTCCTGTATATGAGGCTAACGCCGTTAAATGAGTATGACACATTGTACGACATAAATAAAAATAATTAAGGTGAAAGCACAAAAATGCACCCTGTAGTTTCAATATTTTGCAATTTTAAATATGTTTTTTACTTTTGTGAAACTGTGGGTCTTGTGTTTATATATGTGTTTAACCTCATCGGATTCATTTAACAACGTTAGCTTCATATACTGAAAATTATCAAATGGCGACAAACATATGATCCAAATTGTCAAAAAATGAAACATATACTTACAAGTGCAAAACCGTGAAACCACATGATGGTTTTCCGTATTTTTTTATTATATACATAAGTGCGCACACATAATTGCTATAAGGATAACTCACGACAAGGAATAGAAAAATCGCGGGGGTTCATTTTACCACTCAAATGGATAGCCCCCCATGTATGGGGGCAAAAATGGAAGAGAAAATTTTTTAACCAAATTATAGGGAACTTGACTGTAATTTTATAGGGACCTAAGCTGATATTTTGTCCTTACTATAAATATATTCCACATTTTATAACATGTGAAAGTTATTTATTTATTTATTTATTTTTTCAAAAAAGAGTTATTTATTTTTTTCTATTTTTATTAATAAAGAAGTTAAATAGTCTAAATAGGAATGGAATGCGGAAGTATGAGTGGTGTTTCTTTTTAAATTGAGTGAAAATTAATCTTTTAAATCAACAAAAAATTCCTGATAATTCAATGGACGAGGTCGAAAATGGTTTCCTCAGTTCTGAAGAATCGATGAAACTGTCAGCGTTGCCTTTCATTGCTTCTTTATGCAATTCAGGACTCATGCTTGCTTCTCCACCCACTCTCAGCTTCCTTCATCGTCTACACAAATGTTTACCCCTTAATTAACCTCTTCCCTGAAAATTGAAAAGCAATGTAGGCTTTAATTATATTATTATGGAACCTAGTGCTGAACTGAGTCTTGAGTGTCAGGAGTTATACTTTACTTGACCTCCTGCATTATGAAGAGAATATGATCAATGAACAATGGCATCAAACATGAAGTCGCCTGCACTCAAGTCATATATATCTCTCACCTGCAAGCAACCAAGCTAGTGGTTTACCGAGGAAATTAGGATCTCTTATTCTATCTTTATATACTTTGAACAGGTGTTCACTCCTCGGCCCTTTACTTTTCCTTGTGTCTCAGTTGTGTTCTTGTTGGATTTAGAGAAGAAAGAAAGAACAAAAAAACAGAGTAGTTTCAACACAAATAAAAATTCAGAATTTGAAACACAAAAGCAGAAATTTTTTTCTTCATTTTCAGCATGCACACTCAATTTTCTATTAGACTCTTTACTTGACACTTTTTTTCGGGCAATTTGCCTATTTGTGGTAAAAATTTGTCAAACCCATATTATGGTACATTTTGAAATAATTTCAAATTTTATGGTAGTTTCTCAAATATATTCCCAACATATGGTACTTTTGGCCGATGTAGAGGTGAGAGGCATTTCGCTGCTACTGGCGAAATGAGCTTGCAAATTTTTTTTTTTTTTGCTCTTGTACATTTTGCCAGTCCAACCGGCGAAATGTACAAGTTAATTAAAAAAATAACTTTAATCATGTAAAAATTTAACCATCTGACCAAATAAAATAAAACCGAATATACGAGCACGT
>CATIWM010415175.1:0-15438 GCA_949671775.1 Mallotus repandus | reverse complement strand
ATGGTTTAGAAAAAATATTTTGAGTGATTTAAGTTAGAAAAATAGGTGACATATACATAATTTTAGAATTTGAGTAGTATTAAAATATGTATAATAGTGTTTTAGTTAAAAAATAATACTAAATAACTATTAAAAATGTTTTATTTTTAATAAAAAATTAAAATTTTTAATAGCTTAACACATTAACTTTTTAAGTGAATATTCAAATATGAACGTAGACACTTTTCAAATTTTGACTTAATAATTTTAGGACTCAAAATTTAATATATATATAGATATAGGTTTTTTTTTCATGGCGCTACTTGTTTCAAGGTTTTTTTTTTTTTAGAATATTCAAGGTTATCAATTATAGATCAAATGAGATACAAAATTTACCAATTTTACTTTATTTAATAATTTGTCAACTCTTTTCTTAAAAAAATTAACTAAAATAAAATAAAATTTCAACCCACCGTATAATTGCTGGCCAATTATTTGTAGGGGTGAGCATTGGTCTGACCAAACCAACTAACCGAAAATTTATAAAATTTCAAACTGAAATTGAACTGAATCAAACAGGTTTGATTTGATTCGATCTGTTAATTGATTTATCAATTTTATTTTTTAAAATAATTTCCAAAATTTTTATTTATTAATTTAATATATATATTTTTAAAATTTATTTATTAATAATATAACTATAAATAATTTTTGCTTATAATCTTAATATTTACACATATTTTTCTAAATTAATATATTTTATATAATATTTTATTATATATATAAATATTTTGGTCGGTTCAGTTTTTTTCGACTTTTTACCTTCAAAATCGAAAACCAAACTAGTTAACTGAAATTTTAAACCTTTAAAAATCGTAATTGAACTGAATCTATATATAACCGAACTGGTTAGTTCGATTAATCGATTTTAACCGATTGCTGCATACCCCTAATTATATGAGTAAAATCAAAATAAGACATATAGTTGCTAATAGTGATATTACTAAACTGTATTTGTAAATTATTTATGCCCAGACTCTATTTTTTATGGCCCCATTTGTAGAAGGAATAAAGGTTGTTATAAATAAGACAATTTTATATTCTATTACAAGCATAATTTTATATTAACACAAATTATATTATTTAAAATCAAAATAAACTCATATAATTGGTAGCAATTATATTACTAAGTCAAAGGAAAATTATAACCAATAAAAATCCTAAATAATAATTTATCGAACTAATTATTTTAATTCAGCCAAACAAATTATTTCACTGTCATATATAATTATACTAGTCATATAATTGCTAGCATTTATATGAGCAAAATCAGATTAAGACATATAATTGCTAGTAATTATATTACTAATTGGGATAATAAACCCATAAGTCCTATAAGTTGTCAAAAATTACAATCAAGTCTTAAATTTTTTTTAATTGAGTCCTAAAGCATTTAAAATGTTTCACATTAGTCCTGTTAATTTAAACAGATGAGTTTGACATGGACAAGTAGACCCCACTAAATGTATTAACCTCTGCAGCCACGACAATAGTGCTTTCCACGTCAGCTTTGGGGAAAAAAATTCTATGGTTTATTTGAATTATATTAAAACCAAAAAAATGATAAGTTTAGGTTGATGGAGAGAAAATAGAGGAGCAAAACAGGGGAGATGAGAGGCCATTAATCTTCCTCTCAGTTGTTTCCACTCAAGTTTAAAGCATAGTGTGCTTGTTTTTCCCTTAATTTTTTTATTATACTTTCACATCTTTTTGAGAATTCTCAACGTCCCATTCCAAATATTGTTCACAATTCTTGTTGATTATGGCCACGCAAGAGCCGACCAAGGAACAAAACACTACTGAAGAACAAGAAAAGGAGATACTGAAGATGGAAGAAAACAAGTTTTCAATTCAAGAACAAGAAAATGTGAAACTTGAAGAAAAGAAAAAGAGTACCGAAGTGACCCCACAAGAATATCAAACAACACAAGATCATCCTACAACTTTCCTCTTATGTGATCCAATGATCGATGAAAGTGACCAGAAGAAGAAGTGTCTAATTCCAGACCATGCTTGGAACATAAAGATGCAGCATGTGAGCACCCCAAACAAGAGCCTTGATAGTAAGGTTAGCATTAACAACTGCTTGGATGGATACATCAACTGAATTCTGCTATTGTGCATCTTTGGCAGCTCTCACTGAAGGTTGTCTTTCTCTTGTCCAAAATGAGATTGTTGGAGAAGACAATGCATCCCAACAAATCAGACTTCTCATCCCCCAGCCGTGACTCCTTACAAATTTACTATTATTGATGCTGACGATGCTGATGTTGGTGTTCTTTGACACACTTCCACTCTTTTGCATAGTATTTTCCTTTTATGCAGGATTTAATAGTGTTGCGGTGGCTCGATAATAAAATGACAATTGGCGGGCACTGCATGTGTAACCTTTGTCTATGGTGGCGACAATAATGGTAGTAGCAGTAGGATTGTTAATCTCAAAGGTGAGCACATTGGACCTGGTGTCGGTGCTGTTGTAGAGGAATATGGTTGTTTTTTCCACCATTGTTGAAACTTGTGATTTTGTGTGGTTCGAATCATAGAAAAATGGTAAGGATCCACCAGATTCAGATCTAATTATTCGTATTGAGAAGATAGGAAGCTAAATTTAACAAGTGTTTGTCTCTGTGCTTTAACAAATCAGAGATGGGTCGATGAGCTGCTAAATGGATCTCTGAGACTTTTTAATGTTTGTAGCGCTGCTAAGGATGCCTTGCTCCAAACTAAAGAATCTCCCTAAGGCATTTGAAGATAAAGAGTCTTTGTTTTCCTTTTTATGATTGTTTGCTGGGTGAAAATGACGAAGAGGAAGGAGAAGAAGAAGGGATTTGTGAGTCTAATACATGGAAAAAGCTAAATAGTAAAAGTTGTCTACGTGGCAAAGACTGAATAGTAAAAATTGTCCACGTCAACCATTTTCGTTTGACATAACGGGAAGGACTAATGTGAAACACTTTAAATGCTTTCAGGACTCAATTAAAAAAAAAAGGATTTGATTGCAATTTTTGACAACTTATAGGACTTGTGGGTTCTTTATCCCGTACTAATTTAAGGGAACATTATAGTTTTCAATTTCAGATATTGTTCTTACTTTTAAATACTCTTTTTGAGTTTCAAATACTTATTATATTCAAATTATATACTTTTTCTGTATCGTATACGAATAAAATTCCAAAAATATATGGATAATATTTATAAATGTATATAACTGAATAATGAATATACCTATTTTGCATTTTCAACATATACGAATAAGATTCCAAAAATATATGAATAATATTAAAAAATGTATGTAACTGAATAATGAATATGACACCTGTTTTGCATGTTCAAAATATACGAATAAGATTACGAAAATTACGGATAATATTAAAAAATGTTGAATAATGAATATAACACGTGTTTTGCATGTCCAACATATAAGAATAGGATTCAGAAAATATTCGGATAATATTCAATAATGTTGAATAATGATATGATATGTTTTGTACTTTCAACATATACGAATAATATTAGAAAATATTTGGATAATATTAAAAAATGTTGAATGATGATATGACACTTGTTTTACACTTTCAACATATACGAAAAATATTCAGAAAATATTCGGGTAATATTAAAAAAATGTAGTTAACTGAATAATTAATATGCCACATGTTTTGCATTTTCAACAACCTATTTCATTAAACAATATTAGATACATGTTTTAATTTTTAATAAACTATATCTGACAGTAAAAAATGTTAAATGTTGTATGTATTTTTATAATAAACACACAATATGTATAAATAATATATGAATACTATATGATGAGTATATTATTCATATAATTTACTAATAAAAATATAAAATTAAAACAAAAAAATTGATCCAAATTTTTTAGTATATTCGGAGCACAGGCATATTTTAGCAATTACACTCAGACACAGGTGCATTTGATTGTTTATTTATAAAGTTTGCGACTGTTTTCTTTAATTTCTTTATAACTATTATATCAGATTATCAGTTAATGATTGGTCAAAATCTCAGTATCAACTCAATAAAACACAAAGCTTTCAGTTCTATATATTTACCCAAATTAAGCAAAGCTGCCAAAGAAAAGTGTAGGCAAAATATAGCCTCAATTTAGCATTTTGGCACATTCCTCATCGCAGCCAACAACCCATATAGCAGTAGTACATGGTGCGCGAATAATATTGTTGCTACCACTCATGCCCAAATGTCATCCTAATCAACAATAACATAAAATTAATTCAATAAAAAAAAAACTTATGTAATGGCATTTGGAGGCAACTGGTATATTGCGAAGTCATCTTCATTCTCTTATTACCAAAGACATCATCATCTTCTCCAAACTAAAACTAGAAAGCTTAGAAAATTTTGTTTCTGTTGAGAAAAAAAAAAAGTCGGAAGGTGGTGGCATGACTGTCCTAAATGGAACCCACCTTAGATGTCTTTACCTATCCTTGCCTGACTACGCTGTCGCTCTCGCCGGTGCTCAACTTCTTGATTTTGCTGATTCAAAAGCTTATGATTCCCTTTGTGGCCTCTCAATGCCTCAATCTCTCAAGTCCTCTGCTTTTCAACCCCTTAACATTGTAAATGATGTCACTTTCCGGCAAACTGAACTTATTAGAGAAGCAACAGCCACTAGCTTGATCATTATCTCACTGCCATCGTTGATGAACTTAAAGGTACAATCTTTGCACAACTTTGTATATTATTTTAAACAATTTGATGTTAATTTTGTCTTGCTATTGTCTATGTGTTTAGATAATCCATTCGTAGTTTTAATTTTGGATGGGAATACTTTAAAGCTAAAATCAACTACAAAGCAAAGAAGAAAGAAGCTAATAGTGTACTCAAACGGTGAAGTCCTTCAAAATCAAGACCCAAATTCTCACCTCAGACCAAAAAGTCTCCTTTCTTTATGACCTCAAAAACCCTAAATCGAAAATCACCTCTACACATAAAAAAGCAAAAAATCAAAGGGAAGAACTTTACCCAAAAAACCAATCCAAGTTGGGTACTTGCATGCACAAAAAGATTGAGACTGTTGCTTCCCGACAAGGGTATTTTCGTCATAAAAAATCAATAAGCTTTGAACAGATTGTGAGCACAAAAATGTAGAAACAACAACAGGTTAAAACAGAAAGAAAAGGAAAGGAAAAGCTTTGCGTTCTATATGGAAGAAGAAGAGTTAATAAAATATTACTTTGGATAGACATAGTCATAACCTCCTATCTTTTCTTTTAAAGCAAAGGAAGAACAAAAAAAAAAAAAAAAGAACACGTAGGAAGATGATGAATGGAAACGACGAAAGAAAAAAAAAGACACGCGTGTAATATTTTACAAAAAGTGGGTATTTTGCTGAAAATCAGATCTAAAAAATGGGTATTTTTGTAAAAATCCCTTCTACTAGTTTCCCATCCCTTCTGGCATGACCTGCTTCTTGATAATATGCTTCCAATGATTTTCTTCTTCTTGCGGCTGAAATTGAATTAAATATTAAGGGTAATGCTTAAGGACCAAACAACAAAAAAGTGTAACTATCACTTTTTTTTTAAAGAGCTTTGCTGTTATTCTCCCTCGAGCAGTTTTCAAATCAGGTTTCAGTTTGCTGGATTTTTTGGTTCTTGACTATCTTGGCTTTTGTGGCTTTTTATCTTTTTGCCTTTTTCCTAAACGCTGTTGACGAATCTCAAGATCAACCCAGCCTTTTCCTCAATCTGCAAAAGTAGAATAAAAGTTGCATTGTTTCATTGAGGGTAGCATGTTTGCTTCAGGATAAATGTAGAAAGGTTGCTCTCTTTCATTCTCAATGAAATCCAATTCCACCTGTCTTGGCTCTGGGAATTTTATTTGAACATGAATCTGCATAAAAACAATAAAAATCATGAATCATTGGAATATAAACATATGCATGATATCATACAATAGCATGGTTTTAAATAACGGTTTCGTGAACCATTTCGGTAACAGTATCAGACTGAATCGAATCGATTCGGATTGTATCGTTCAGTGCTACCATGAATTTTTAAAAATAATCAATAAAATGCACCATATTAATAAAAAATACAAAATAAACTTTAACATCTAATATAATAAGTTAAGAATTACTTAAAAAATATATAATTGCACTAAAAATTATATATTTGAAAAAATTATTATTTAGTATAATAAAAAATGATATAAACCTTTAAGGTGTAAATAATTATATTACATATTAATATGATATTATTACAAATTTTATGAGAGATACAATAATAATAGAAATCAATACCAAAAAAGTGACGTGAAGGATCTTGATTACATGGTCCAACATTATAATCATCAACATTTTAGTTTCTCATTTGAGATGGGAATAAATGAAAAAATGAACTCCCTTCAAAAGAATAATTGACAGAAGATTTATATCCATTCAAAAGAAAATAAGTATTATAACATCTGTGGTTTAAAAAAAATCAAAATCATGTAATGTCTAATTATTCACAAATAAAACATTTTGGAGTTCAAAAAAAAAATCTACTGTAATTAATTATACAATATAAAATTAATTATATATAATTAAAAAGATAAATACAAATTATATACATTTTTTAATTTCAATAATATAACATTCATTTTTCACAAATAAATAAGAAATTAAAAAAATTATAAATATTTTAACAAATATCTTTATATACAATTAATAATAATTCTACAAAAATTAATAGGCCCAATAGGAACTAGGGGCTGATATCAACATCTTGAGCTATTTCTAAAAAATTGGGATGCTTATTGGGCTTGGGCTTCTATTTCTTCTTCTGTTTCTCGTCACTTTCGCAAAGTATCGGTAAAACACGGACGATACGAACGATTCAGCAAAAAAACGGCCGCTTCATCGACCAAAAACAGATTGCCATTTTTAGCCATACCGAACCGGCTATATATCGGATCGGGCACCCTAAAATCTGTTATGAAACGTCCGATACGCACAGTGTCGGCCGTTTTTTAATACCCTGTACAGCAGTCACGGTCAATGCTATGACAAATGAAAGTTCCATATTTGTTCGCAACTGAAAAGCAATGGTTCTATGATATAAGACTGTTCAACAAACTAGTTAGTAAAAGGAAAATATATTTAAGCATGTACCTTATCATCAACCTCTCTTATGTATCCTTTACGTTCCATAACCCGTGCAAGCCCTCGCCACCATAGCTGGTCCTTTGCCCAAAACTTTTGAGACTGAATATGACCAACATGCAAAAACCATCAGATGCAGCATTCAAACGTTTGACTGATGTGTACTTAATGATAATTGATTCAATGAATGAAAAAATGAAAATAGAGAAAGGAACCAGAGAGAGGATTACATGCTCTCTTAATTTGCTGGCAAACATCCAGAGGTGTGGCTTCTGCACTGATCTATGTGATTTCAGGTCATCATATGCATCATCATATGAACCTTCAAGAAAACTGCTCTGCCCTGAAATTCAATATGCAACTACCATTAAGAGTGCACCAGAGAGAAAAGTAGAAATCTGCTGTCAATGCATCAATAATTCTGTTTTCAAACAACCCATAGCATAAAAAGGCAATGGAAACATAAATATTGCCACAGCTAATTTGAATGAAAAATAGAAGTTAATGTTACACTTGCATGATGAGCAGCAATAATCTGCATTAAAATGTCAGCCTCCTCTTTCAAATTCTGCATTTTAGGAGGCCTTCTAATGCATACATCACACCTGAATAAAATGATTTTCACAGGACATGCTTAAGCAGAGCAACATGCAGGTCATTTGTCATATGCAACAATCAAAACAGTGTAATTGAATGAATAAGTCTATTACATATTATATATAAATTAGTCATTGCTATAGAAGAAAATAGATATTTCTTTTCCATCCTTAAAAAAGTCATAACTTATTTAAAATATATAGCTTCGTCAGTTTGTTGTGACAGCCATTAAACAGATTGTAAAGGAAAAGAGTCATCACGTACAAGAGACACTTCTCACAACTTCCTCTTAGAAGCAATACTAATAATGACATGTATGGGGAAGTAGTAAACAAGTTTTGAGTAGCACATTAATGCTGTGTAATCAATTAGAACAACTACCAAAAAAATTGTTGCCTGATTAGAATATGTACTATATGCATTCAGTGGGCTTACTGCATTCTGCTAGTTTCCCATCCCTTCCAGCACCACCTGCTTCTTGATAATATGCTTCCAGAACCTGTGATTAAACTTAAGATTAGAAAATGCTTTATAAACTAGATAGTACTGAAGAGTGTAGATAAATAGTATGACAAGTCCATATGATTGCAAACGGCTTGCAAAGGCCAACCTAATGTGGCAGGATCCATCCATAGTGGATAATTTTTCGAACATTTGACTTGTCAATCCCCATTCCAAAAGCAACTGTTGCAACAACAACCTACACTGAGGAAGGAAAAAGGGTCAAGTCCCATGAAAATCCTCTGTCACCACAACTATATTAGGAAATCAACGGAAGCTTAACATGTACACAATCATTAATGCAGCCTTTTTCAGAATAATGAGGGATGATCATGAGAAGTTTAGCTTCAGGTTAGAAGGCACAGTTGTAAATTTTATCAAAGTCCTCCATTAATAGCACAAAAGAACTAAAAAGCAGAAATACAAGCACCTCTGTACAAATTTTGTCACAAGTAAAATGCAAGGTGGGATAATACAAATGATGGCAGGAGGATTCTACAGTAAAAACAAGTTAATAGGATACCTTGGTCCAAAACAGCCTCTATTCTTAGAATCTTTGAAGAATTTTGTTTCAGATGACAGAAATATAATAAAATACAAGATTATTGAGTTGCAAAATGCATACCTCTAGCATGTTTTCATGAAACTCCTCATGAACTTACCGGAGATGTGATTTTGACAACTGGGGAAAAAAATGTCCACATATTAGTTGCAATAACAACGAAAGACTCTTCCAAGAAGCACCGAATAACATATTTTAGCAAAAGACTAGCAGCAAGGACAAAGTCGCAAACAACAGGTAAATGCTCTTGTGACACCTGCAGATGCCCACACGAGTTTCCAACCAATTAGCATGATGTTAACACCATTAATGACGGTGCAATGTAATGTTTCCACATCATCAATGGTTTTGCATCCAATTTGATATTTTGATGTGTACTACAGGGCTAAAAATTGTAGATTTCCATTTTTGGTCTCACAAGAATTAGAGTTAACAAATTTGGGGGATGCAAAAGGGAGTCAACAGAAGTTTAATTTGGCTGTAAATGTGATTTTGTAGATTGAAACATGGATCAGAATCCTATATGTTATTGAAGTAAACTTGATGCAGTGAGTATCTAAATACACATCATGGAGTAATAGTCATGGAATACGTACTGATGCATTATAAGCAGCAGCCTTCACACCATAGTCACAAAGATAATTTGCTATGCTCAATGTTTCTTTTCTTGTAGGAACATATATGATGGTTGGTCCTCCTAAAGTCTCTTTCAAAAGTTTTATTCTTTCTTCGGTTGTACTAGGGACGTCAACTGTTTCCGGCATTTCACATGTATCCCACTCATTGCACGGAGATTTTCCACAGAACTCACCAAATGCAACTTCAAATAAAATATAGAAGAATTAGAATAGAATATCATGAACACATAAAAAAAATAAAGATTAGACAAGAAATAACTTCTGTTAACGATTCACAATTTACATCAAAGCGCATACTAATAGTAATAACCAACTAGTAGATTGTAACAAAGGGGCAAGAATTTCAGAACAAAAGAAGAATGGTTACCATCCCAATCATCCACGCCCCGAAACACATCAACCTCATTTTCTAAATATTCTGATGACAGTTTTTTTCCAACTGCTGCAGCTGATCCATTTTCCTTTGTTAGGTTTACTTCATCACCATTATCATCATCCATGTCACTGCATTCATCTTCAGTGCCGATCATGTCACTTGAAGATAATCCATCCTCCTCTAATAGGCCATTATCAGTAGCATTACCAGAACAATCATTTAATACGTTAGAGAACATGCTCTGTTTCTGGCACCTGTAATTCTCTTTCTGGCATACATGTCTATCAACTGGCAGAAGTCCTCGTAAAAAGGAGATGAGGTTCTGCTATGTTTTACCTGTAAATTGCAGTGGCTAAAATCTTAGTTCTCTACAGCAGCAAATGCTGATACAACAGTTAGGCATAACATTAATGCAGTAATAATACTAGATCGAAGAAGCCATATAGGTAAAGCTGATAAATTTCAGAAGAACTGAATTATATGGCAATTTATGGCACACAAAGAGTCAACATTAAAAAAATCCTGAAAAAGAGGGGTCAGAACTGGTTTACCAAGAACTTTAGATTTGGTTGGAAAAACGATGTAAGCACAATCTTTGTTTCCTTTGACATGCTCAACGACTTAAGAATATCTACTCGAACCTGAACTGTGGCAGTTGCAGTCAATGCCATTAATGGTATATCAAATTTTAAGAAGTGCAAATTGCTAGTGCTAAAGTTCTCTTGCAATACAGACAGACGCCTTAAAAGTCAAAAACTATCCATCAAAGGGTGCACATATTACTAAAACTTGATACAAAGACAGTTGAAAAAAGGATAGAGAACAGGAACTCGTGCACATACAGATATTGGAATTAGATGATGGTATGAATAAAGTGTACAAGGGCCGAAACATCCATGAGGACTAGAAGAAGGAATTAGAACCTGTAATAAGGACGAAAGTCATGGCCCCACTTAGAAAAGCAATGGACTTCATCAATTGCAAACAAAGCTATTCCACGACTTTTTGCAAGGCCCTGTAGTGGTCTTATAAGTCTACAGCAAAGTTTTGCATTTCTTCAATCAAAAGAATTTAAAACTGCCTCTGGAAAACACAAACAAAAATAATACTTATGCTTCCGTCCTTATTCCTGTTTCTGGACAAACATATATTATATCATACAGGCCTCCTATTGCTTTCTGTTCCACTCTGCTATCAGGTTGCCCAGATCCGAGAAAGCAAGCCGAGATTCCATGCCTCGATAGCTTTAAGCACTGATCATGCATCAAGCTTATCAATGGTAAAATCACAACCACAACATTCCCCGTTAACGGTGCCGGAATCTGAAAACACAGATTTTCCTGCAATAAATAAAATCTATTATAACAATCCGGAAAAGCAAATCCAAATAAAATGAAGCAATTTACAAGTACCAGATCCTGTTGCAGCAAGAACAAGGCAATCTTGATGAGCTACCCAAGCAGATAAGGCTTCCTTCTGGAAACTCTTCAATGAAATGTAACCAAAATGCTTATGCAAAAGACTATTAGATCTATTTTCCCAATCTAACTCAACATCAACCTCTTGATGTGTCTCACTTCCGAGTTTACTACAATCCTCACTATTTTCATTATAGGGCAAGAATTCAACAGATTCAGAAATTGGTATCTCAGGTGCAGTATTACCAGTTCAGCTTCTCTTAAGTCTCGTTGCAGATTGAAAATGATCTAAAATGCTAGATTGTCGTGAAATTCTTTAGGTGGAAGGAATTGTATTACTTGTGGAACATATACTAGAACCATTATTCAAGATAAAATCAACTGCATCATTGAATGAAGGACCTACCTTTTTAACAGCTTCAACAGCAGAAGAATTATGAAACCCCATTTCTATCAATTTCGCAATTACTTCAACGGAAGATAAATTGACGCAAGCCATATCAATTACAAGAATAAAAAAACTAAAATTGCATAAAAATAACAAAAATACGAAGCTCAAACATCAATAATTCGATCGAGAGGGGGAAAAGAAAGAACCCTAAAAATTTCATCTTTCGGAATAGCATAACATCCCCCGCGAAAAACTTTTACTATACGGTACGAAACGGCGTCGTTTAGAACTTTATTTTTTTAAAGTTAAAGCAAAATAAAAAACCAACAGTGTGAAACGTTGTCGTTTATAGTGTTATTCTAAAAAAAAAATTGGCATAATACAAACTATCACAAATTTATCATTTTGACACCTGAACTTTAATTTTTACCAATTTAACACCTGAACTTGCGTATCACCTACATATAAATACATGAACTATCACAAATTTGTCACTTTCACACCTGAACTTTGATTTTGACACCTGAACTATCACAAATTTATCTCTTTGACACCTGAACTATCACAAATTTGTGACTTTGACAACTGAACGCATATAGGTACAATAGGTAAGCTTGTAGAAGCACTCGTCAAGCATATAGGTTTGCTTGCAGCCTCCTAAGCGAGTTTTATGAGAAAAGTTGCAATGTACTTTGCTGAAGCATTAGCTCGTTGAATATACAAAATCTACCCTTAAGATTGTCTCGATCCTTCATATGCAAGAAGACAAGGATGAAGAAGACAAGGAAGAAGGCAAGGATAAAGAAGACTTTGCAAGGTGATGAAGACGAAGTGAAATAAACAAGGTGAATAGGCTAAAAGAACACTTTATGTCATATACTACTTCAATTAAAAAAATTAATAAATTAAAAATTTATTTTCCCACGTTGGAATTTGTTTTATCTATGACATGCTCAATAAGAATTCATCACACGCGTCTTACCACTTGTACAGAGAGGTATTTTATATGTGAGGTGGTAAGCAAGTTTAAGTATTAAATTGACAAAAAAATTAAAGTTTAGGTGTCAAAGTGACAAATTTATAATAATTCAGGTGTTTATATGTAAGTGATAAGCAAGTTCAAGTGTTAAATTGGCAAAAATCAAAGTTTAGGTGTCAAAGTGACAAATTTATGATAGTTCAGGTGCCTACGAATGTATTATGCCAAAAAAAATATATAGAAAATTAATTGAAAAATTTTTTATAAGTAAAAGCAAAATAAATAAACAAAAATTACTATTTGGAAAAAAAAAAACCCAACTGTGTGAAACGTTGTCGTTTATAGCGTTATTCTAAAAAAAAGTATAGAAAACTAACTGAAAAAGAAAAAGAAAATTCTATGAAGTCTCATGTAATCGAGAAATTCTTAGGTGAACCTGGTTCATCGCGTAAAATTATGAACTCTCCACTATAAATTTAACATATAACATAATTAAGTAGCATTTATTGTACTTTTTAACTTCAAAAGTTAAATATTTAATCATGATTACTTTTAACACATTTATAAACTTCCTTTTTTTTTGAATTATGATTTTTTAAAAAATTTCATATGATATGAATTTTTTATATAAAATTTTATATGATATGAATTTTTTATATAAAATTATGAGTTATTTAAATAAATATATAAAACAAACAAATAAATAATTAAATTTATAATTGTGCCACATAATTATGATTAAGGCAGAGAAGCATGAAAAGATATTAATATTTTTATTTCCGAAATCATAAATTTGGGGTTTCACTTTGTGTGATTTGAAGTTTAGGATTTGGAGTCATGTTTCCGATCATTGGTGTCTACCCAGCAACGTCGTCGGAGCTGGTGGTGGTGGGTTTTTGGTGATTGGGTGGGGATATTATTGTGTGGTGTGTGTAAATTCAATGATAATTTTAATTATTTGTTTTATATATTTATTTAAATAACCGATAATTTTATTTTTTTATATAAAAAATAATAATATATAAGATTTTTTAAAAATCATAATTCAAAAAAAAGTTTATAAATGTGTTAAAAATAATCATAGTTAGATGTTTAACTTTTGAAGTTAAAAAGTATAATAAATGCTACCTAATTGTGCTGCATATCAAATTTATAGTGGAGAGTTTATAATAATACATGGCGAATTGGGTTCACCCAAGAATTTCTCCATATAATGATATCTACAATTCGTCGTTAGGTTCATCATCTTCAAAAGCTGTACCACTGTTTTTGTAGATTTGCTTAATGACTGGGTTGCAGACATCTTTCACCTCCTTCATCTTCTCTTCATATTCATTCTTTTCAGCATTTTGGTAATCTTCTAACCATTCCATTGCTTCATTCAATGTGCTCTCAATCTTTTCTTTATCTTCAGAATCAATCATGTCAGCGAGTTTGTCTTTGTCATTGACTGTGTTCCTCATGTTGTATATGTATGCCTCCAGGTTGTTTCTTGCATCGATAGTTTCCTTCACCTTCTTGTCTTCTTCTGCCATTTCCTCGGCCTCCTTCACCTTTCTTGCAATCTCTTCTTCGCTTAGACTCCTTTTTTCGTTTGTGATGGTGATGGATTGAGACTTCTTTGCTGCTTTGTCCTCTGCCCTTACTTGCAGGATTCCATTGACATCAACCTCGAAGGTTACCTCTATCTGTGGTACTCCCCTGCAATGTTTAATTATTTCAAAGATCATTAAGTATTGCATATGTTAATAGTAACCCTTCATCGTTTAAATCAGTACTACTAAAGTGCATACCTTGGAGCTGGTGGAATTCCTGTTAGATCAAACCTTCCAAGCTCGTGACAATCTTTAGTCAAGGTTCTTTCACCTTCATAGACCTGAAAAATATTTTTTTTTTAGTTCAACAACATTCTGGAAAGAGCAAAGGGTGGGATTTGTTAGTTACGTTACCTTTATGGACACTGTGGTCTGCTGGTCTTGGTAAGTAGTGAAGATTTGAGTCTTCTTGGCTGGTTTAACTGTGTTTCTTGGGATCAATACCGTCATAACACCACCAACTGTTTCAATACCCAGACTCAAGGGTATAACATCAATCACAAGAACTTCTGCACCCAATTAAGAAGAAGTCATTTCATGAACTATTTTGCAATAATTTCTTCAGTATTAAGTAGTATATATAAAAGTTCAAATATTTACTTTTGGTATTTTCACCGCCTTCCTTACTGAGAATTCCACCTTGAACTGCAGCACCATAGGCAACAGCTTCATCTGGATTGACGCCCTGATGAGTAGGCTCCTTGCCATCAAACATATCCTTCAACAAATCTCGAACTTTAGGAATTCTGGTGCTTCCACCCACAAGCACAATCTCATTGATGTCGGACTGCTTCAGACCTGCATCCTTCAGAGCCTTCTTCACTGGCCCTAATGTCTTCTTAAACAGATCCATATTCAGCTCCTCAAATCTTGCTCTTGTCAATGGTTCTGAAAAATCAATTCCATCGAAAAGAGATTCAATCTCCACTCGAACTTGGTGTTGGCTGCTTAATGCTCTCTTAGCTCTCTCACATTCCCTACGAAGCTTCCCAAGTGCCTTTTTATTGTTGCTGACATGTTTGTTTTACTTCTTTTTAAACAACTTAATGAAATAGTCCATCAGTTTGTGATCGAAGTCCTCTCCTCCCAGATGGGTGTCACCACTTGTTGAACGAACCTCAAACACACCATCGTCAATGGTCAGAACACTAACATCAAATGTACCCCCACCAAGATCATAAACTAGAATGTTCATCTCTTCTTTCTTGTCAAGACC
>CATIWM010415005.1:0-54367 GCA_949671775.1 Mallotus repandus | reverse complement strand
TAAAGTAAAAAAAATTGTTGAAAAAAAATAAAAAAAATAAAATGTTAAAAAAAAGTATAAAGTAAAAAAGTTGAAAAAAATCAGTAAAAAGAAAAAAAACAACTCTAAAAATAAGGACAACAAAGAAAATTAACTATATTTGAAAGAAGAAGATAAAAAAAAATAATTTTGAAAATTTTTTAAGTCAAACGATTTTTTTTTGGTTTTTGTTAGATTTATGTAAATATCCCATTTTTATTTAGGTATAGACTTGTGCCCAAATTCTTTTCCTATGGTAAGACATCATTTTTATAGTCGTATGAAGCATATTGTTTTTGGTCCTAAGAAAGCAACCAAATGAACTGACTCTTCTGAAGTTCCCTTTATTATTATTACATTTTTTTTTTCTGTCTATTGTGCCTTTTCTACTTTAGTTATCAAGTGGATGAAGTAGCAGAGCATTTTTCTTCCCTTTATTTGATAACAGGACCCATTTTCTCCTAAGTGGCAGAAATATGTGTATTTCACCACCCTAAAAGCAAAATATCAATTGTCCTAATTGCAAAACTTGTTAATTGTGGTTCTAGCTGGTACCTCGGGAATTTCCAGTTCAAGTCTGCACTTCTTGAAGCCTTGTGGGATAATAGAATCTTTCTTGGTTTACACTAACCCCACTTATAAGGATGCTTAGATATGTTAATACGTTACAATCTCAGTGAAGAACTATTTTTGTCCATAATCATTGTTCTCTAGCAAAAAAGATCAGCTAAAATCTCAGATTCTGAATCTAGCTGTCGCTAAATTTTAGGCTATCCCATCACTTCCTTTATCCAAGACCTTACCTTCCACTTTATGTGGATTCTGTTTCAGATTGGCCCACTTCTCTGAAATGCTAGTGGCATAGTTAACACCATTTGTAAAGCACAATCCTACAACTTAATCTGTAAATTATCTCGTTAATTGATTTTGTTTAGGATTTGACATTGGGTTTGAATGAGCAGGACTACGACAAGGTTAAACGTGAAAGGAATAAAAGTTAGATTGGATGGTGGACCATTAGTCCACTATTTTGATATACATGAACCACATTTTTCTTCAGATAAAAGTAATATATAATTAACTGGAACTTAAAGCTGCGCCTGCCAGTAAACAACAGAAAGTGGAATGTACCCTGCAAATGAATACAATACATCAATATCAGACGTATGGACTGAGAATGTTCTGTCATCATCTTCCATTAGAGTTGATCTAAAGAAATCAGACGTCAACTTCCTGTATTGTGTAATGGAATTTATCATTGAAGTGCTGAAACTTTTGAGTGTCATTTGCAAGAAAAAGTGAGCTTGGCACTCAACAACTACAGGGTGATGGGAACTCTGAAAGATGATCGTGGTGGGCTGCGAGCAATCTTCTAGTGTCCTAATGGGGTGGCTACGCCAGTGAAGTATTGCTGAAAGGTCGTGGGGCTATCTGCAATCTTCAATCAGGATTCTTTATATAGTGAGTACCCTTTTGCTTCGGGAACTTAAGCAAAGAAACATCAAATTGTTACGATCTTAGGAAGCAAAAATGGGGAAAGCCGTTCATCTTGCAATTCTCAAGGTGCTGATGATCTTAATATTTGCTGGTTGGGTTGCTCTTTGGATTCTAAAACCTACTAATCTATGGACAAGAAAATGGAAAGAAGCTGAAGATAGTGCCAGGCCCACTGTATTTGGCTATTATGGTGGGTATGCAAAAACATCATCTGAATATCAGTAATACGAAATTTAATGGATTCATCACTGCTAATGCGAATACTGCTATAAATCTCTATTGAATGTATTGCAGGTCTTGACTTTGCTGTGTACACATTTCCTGTAATTGCTCTGGCTATTATTGGACTTGCTTACTTAAATTTTCTGTCCAAGGCGCCACTAAGAAGAAGGTAATAAGACTGTGCAATTATGTCGTTATCATTTCTAAGCTATTGCTATTTATCATAATTACACTTCATAAATAATGACAGACAAGCAAGGATTCCGAGTACTGGTTTCTCAAATCCTGTGATAGTAAACAGCTTTGTGGGTATTTTATCTGCCATAGAAATCTTGGTTGTGCTCCTCTTCATCTTATTTTTGGCATGGACATTTTATGTTCGTATCTCTAATGACTTCAAGAAGTTGATGCCTGTCAAATCACTGAATTTGAATTTGTAAGTCACGATAATTTAAAAAATTATAGTGCATATTTAAGAATCAATAATATCTCCATATGAATGATATTCAGCTGTATTTTTCAGATGGCAACTCAAGTATCTAAGAGTGGCAACTCGATTCGGATTGCTAGCAGAAGCCTGCCTGGCTTTGCTGCTTCTGCCTAATTTAAGAAGTCTGGCCTTATTTCAGGTACTTGGCATCCAATTTGAAGCTGCTATAAGATACCATATCTGGCTTGGGACTTCGATGGTATTTTTTGCCACTTTTCATGGTGCAAGCACCTTATTCATCTGGGGTGTCAGCCATCAGATTCAAGATGAGGTAATTCTTAAGGTTCCTTGTTATTTTTCCCTTCAGAAAACATTTTAGTTTATGATTTCTGATTGCTATACAATTACAGATGTGGAAATGGCAGAAAACAGGACGGATATATTTGGCTGGGGAGATGGCTCTTGTAACAGGACTAGTAATCTGGATCACTTCACTTCCTCAAATAAGGAGGAAAAGATTTCAGATCTTCTATTACACACACCATCTATATATGGTGTTTCTGATATTCTTCCTGTTTCATGCTGGAGACCGTCACTTCTATATGGTATTCCCTGGTATATTTCTCTTTGGTCTTGACAAGCTTCTTCGAATCGTACAATCAAAACCAGACACTTGCATCCTTTCTGCAAGATTGTATCCTAATAAAGCTGTAGAACTCACTCTGCCAAAGGATCCAAGTAATTTTTTCAGTGTTTCTACCTGATATTTATTGTTATGACAATATAGTTATTACTTCATGAAGTGGCTTAATTTCCTGCTAATTGCAGGCTTGAAGTATACTCCAACAAGTGTGGTGTACATGAAGATACCAAGAATATCAAATTTTCAGTGGCATTCCTTCAGTATAACTTCAAGTTCAAACGTAGATGATGAAACGATGTCTCTTATAATAAAAGGCAACGGAGATTGGACAAATTCTTTATATGACATGATACAGGCAGAATTAGATTCAAATGGTGATCATACGAGTTGCATAACTACAGCTATTGAAGGCCCTTATGGACCTGCCTCAGTGGATTTCCTGAGGTCAATTTGCTGCAAGTTAAATACTAGAATGTGATTTACATTACCTTTGCTTTTAGACCTTCATCAACACTAACTAAAAATCTTTTGCAGATATGATAGTCTACTTCTAATCGCGGGTGGAATTGGGATAACCCCATTTCTTAGCATCTTGAAGGAAGTTTCTTCTGTTCAAAGCAACAGCAGATCATACAGACTCCCCACACAAATTCAGCTTGTCTATGTTGTGAAGAGGTCCCAAGACATTTGTCTGTTGAACTCAGTGTATCCTCTGCTTCTAAACGAGTCATCAAAACAATTGAAGCTGAAGCTGAAGGTGTTTGTAACCCAGGAAGAGAAGGCTAATGCAACATTGAGTGAATTAATTAACGATTTATCACTTGTACAAACAGTAAACTTCAGCACCAAAAGCTCGAATTATGCAGTACGTGGGCTGCAAAGTCCACTCTGGATGGCTGCCATGGTGGCATTAACTTCCATCATATTTCTTGTTTTTCTTATGTGTTTCAACCATATATTTGTACCTCTAGAAAAGAAAAGTGCTGTCTCTGAAAAGATGGCTGTTCGTGCTGAAAAAAAAGTTGATAAAGAGAAGACTCCATCATCAATTGTTGATATACTTATTGTATTTTCTTTTATCATTGCTGTAACATGCAGCACTTTTGCTGCAATCATTCTGAGATGGAAAAGGCTCAAGAAAGATATTCCATCTGTCCCCCCAAAACAAGGCAACTTCGTGGAACCAAGTTCAACGGCATTAAGGAGTTCTTTCGAGGAACATGAAATCCATTTTGGAGGAAGGCCTAGTTTCCAGGGTAAGTTCTTTTCCTTGAAATGTTACCTGAACCAATTTACCAACTTCTGGGGCCTTCTAATTATGGTGTTTGTATGTTTGTAACATGCTCTACACAGATATATTCTCAACGTTTTCAAACGAAACTAGCGGGTCTGATGTTGGGGTGTTGGTTTGTGGACCTGAAAGCATGAAAGAATCAGTAGCATCATTATGCCAGGTGAAGTCACAAGGTTTCAATGTTGTTTCCAAGGGAAAGAAACCATACTTTAGTTTCCATTCCCTCAACTTCACATTCTAGTAAACAGGAAATTCTTCTCCAAAAGCACATGTTATCCTATATATGCTAAAGAATAATGGGCTGTGAGCTTCTGCTTCCACTATTGTACGTACACACACTTTGCAGCATAATTCTGAGATTAAATGTAAAAGATGTATGCTTTTAGCTTGTGCAATTTACCTAACCTTTGTTATTGGGTGTCTGTCAAAGTACTTCCAACACCAAACCGCACCTAAATTTGGTGACTGAAGTTTGAACTCTATCACCATATGACAAAAGCGCACTCTTGTCTCACACCTTTTGGCCAAATTGATCATGATCAGTGGATAAAATATATACAAGAACACCCATTTTCAATATTAATGTGTTAAACCTTGATTTGCAGGTGGCCTTGGTGCGAATCATTGGAGTAGGTTTTGCTTAAAATTATGTGGAAGGCACTTTTTTTTTTGTTATCACTCCTATGAGGTTAATTTACTACTATTGTTTTGTCATCTGAGCACTACAAGGCACGGAACTAATTCAAATTTCATTACAGTAAACATGGTTGTACGGAAGCTATATAATTCCCCTAAAAATAAACCAAAATGAAAAAAAAAATGTAAAGTCAGTTTGCGTTACTTGGTGGATATTGCGTTACATAGAGGAAGAAGGGTCAAGGAGCCCCACCGATGGCAACTTGGGTGGTTCAACCAGTGCATGAATTCAATAAGGCAACCTTCGTATTCAGTCCTTTCGAAACAAGACTTTTTCCATACGATTCTAACTCAAAGCAAACACATAGCCTACGTGCTGTGTCGAAAATCAACCTAACATTACCCATCATTCATTGTTTTATTTACACGTGTGTATATAAAGATCCAAGCTTTTATCATGTTTCTTCTCTACATGGCAAATATCAAAGGCTACAAGCTCTAGGTAAAGATCATCTCCACCTGTAAATGCAACTCAAGAATCACAACATGTACGTATGGCCCATTTGGAGTAAATGATGATATCCAGTGTTAATCTTGTAAAGAGGCCACGCCGTTCTATTAGACCTTAGCCATTTTCAAGAACATGAATTTGGACTAAATGGACTACGACATGTTCTGGCGCCGTTCATCTGTCCATTTTTGCTGGACAACGTTAACGGCTTTTTTTAAATAGTTGCATATACGTCTCGTCTCGTTAGTGGATTTTAATAATTAAAAATACAAACGGTCCTACTTCTCAGAACAGAAGTTTTCAAGTTCTAAAAAAAACCTCTTTCATTTATTGAAGATTTTATCATCTGCTATTTTCTTTGATACCATGAGACTTCATTAGATGTAACTCAACATCCATGGTTGGTTTAGTTTGAATTTTTGTTTGAATGACGGATATTTAAAATTTTATGAATTCAAAAAATTCAATATATATTTATATTTATTTATTTATTATAGTTCCAATTTAAAATATTACTTCAACAAAAATATTTATTTACCTATGATTTTAACAGTTAAAAAAATTTTACTTTCAAAGTTGAATTATTCCCTTCAAGCTGAAAATCAAACCAATGACTTTTCTTTTGTATTATTGGACAAAACTTAATTAATTTGACAAGTCAAAGAATGGACGTCCTTCACCACAAACCAAAATCAAGAAAGAGTAAACATATTCACACTCGGAGCCAAAAGTCAATCCTGCTGGCTGGAAGCTCCTTCCCCATCGGTAACGCCGCCGCCACGAGCCAATTCGGTAAGCAACTCAGCCGGTGCAGCAGCAGTAGCTCCATCCTCACCAACCAGGACAGCCACAACCTCCTTCATGCTAGGCCTTCTTTGAGGATCCGGGTGGCAACAGGCCAGTCCCAGTTTCAACACCATCTCCATTTCCTCCACAGTGTACTCTCCTTTTATTCTCTCATCAGCCGCCTCCACCACCTTCCCTTCGACGTACAGCTCTCTCACCCATTCGATCAGCACCATATCTTCTTCTTCATCTCTTCCTATCACAATCGGCTTCCTTCCGCTGGCCACTTCTAATATCACCACCCCAAAACTATACACATCGCTTGCAGCTGTTGGTGCAGCAATTGTTGCCAATTCAGGCGCCAAGTATCCTAATGTGCCTACGACCCGTGTCGTGTTCGGTACCTCATTGTGACTGTACAGCTTTGCAAGTCCAAAATCTCCAAGCCGGCCTCGCATTTCTGAGTCTAACAGTATATTGCTTGATTTAATATCTCTGTGTATTACTACTTGGTCCCATCCATGGTGGAGATAGGTTAGTCCTTCTGCTACATCGGACAGGATTTGGCGACGTTGCTGCCAGTTTAAGGATATCGTGGTTGAGTTGAATATGTAACGGTCGAGACTACCATTAGGCATGTAGTCGTAAACAAGCATGAGTTCGTTGGATTTTCTGCACCAGCCTCGCATTTGGACTAGGTTCTTGTGTTGGAGTCTACCCATGCTTGAAATTTCCGCCATGAATTCTCTAAGACCTTGTTTAGAGTCGTGGTTTACACATTTGACTGCTATTTCTGTGTTGTTAGGGAGTGTTCCTCTGTATACTTTGCCAAAACCTCCTGCACCCAGAAGATGATCTTTGGAGAATCCGTCTGTAGCCTGAGTTAATTCTTCATAGGAGAATCTGTGCGGCCAATATTCTAGTTCCCAATCTTCAATATCATCCTCTTCTTGATCTTTCAACTTGTTCCTCAACCAAAACCAGTAAATTCCCAAAGCACAAATTAATACAAAAGCAACACAACCAATTGTAATCCCAGCAATAGCTCCAGCTGACAAAGAATCAGACGAAGACGGTAACGTGAAAACTGGCAAATTAGTAGTGTTAATATCTCTAGCAACCCCAGTACCACTAAAACTCCAAGCTAAAATCCTCTGTGGCTCAACCCAAGTAGTCTTTGAAGCAGAAAACCCAACGAACATATCAGCAGAAACATAATTAGCAATAATGGGATCTTTATAAGACAAAGTAGGAACAGATGGACGAGACACACCAACAGGCGCAACTGTAACATTTATCTCAAAATTAGCACCGTCAAACTCAATCCAAGCATGAATATTCTGTCCAGTATTCATAGCTACCGGAACAGCACCACCAGACGAATTAAAATACTCAGCAGGCGCAGTCTTGATAGATTCAATACTATTCAAATCAATCCCAATATGATTCCCATCTGGGTCATTGAATTCAGGATTTCGCCCAGTATCAAATTCTACAACAAGAAGTGGAGCTTGAGAACGCACGGTGGAATTACTAAACAAACCGAAGTACTGACTAGCAATAGCATTAGGTGGGTTTGTCCAGTTGGAAAGAACAAAAGTGAGGCCAAAACCTGGACTCGTAGCGATCTGTGGCAAAACAGAAAACACAAAGGATGTGGAAAAAGAGGAGAGAGCAGTAGAGTTTCGAGTGGGTTTCATTTGAAATCTTGTTGGGTAAAAGGCTCGACCAAATGAGTACGGGTTAGTGTCGTTGGTGAGGCGTATGACCGATGAGTCCACGCGAGCATCGCCGATTAGAGTAATACCTGGGTTCGTGGCGTTGAAGGAATTAAAGAGAAAGTCAAGGGCCAAACAGGGAAATCGAAAACAGAGGAGGAGGAGGACGACGAGAAGCAGGAGCGGAGGTGGCGGCATCTCATTTCAGATTCCGGCGAACGGGACGAAAGATTCAAAGGAGTGAGAGTGGCGAAGATAACCTTAGGGGCGGTGAATTTAGTTAATTTATTCAATTAAATTCAACATGCTGCCTGGTCATTGTTCATTTATTGTACCCTGCATCGGCTTTTGGCTGCCGTTTGTTTTTGTTTTGTGGACCTAACCTATTGTGGTTTTTTACCTAATGATTAAGAAAAATCAAAATTTTTATTTTTTAAAAAATTTAATACAGTTTTTTTTAATTTTAATATAATTTCATTTTATTATAATTATATTTTTTATACAATTAATAAAATCAATAGTATGTCATTTTTATTTGTATTTTTAATTTTAACTTCAAAAATTCGAGAGGGCGTAATGCTCGTATTTTAAAATTAAAAAGTTAATAATTTTAAACTTAAAAATTAATTAGTATTTGATTTTTTTTGAAGAAAAGGGATAAATTTTCATTACTGAGTGCCAATCCAAGGCTAACACATCTACAAGAAAATGTGATGGTAGGATATACCACTCACGTGGCACTGACAAAGAATTGGCTGCCTTTGCCAAACAGTGGGCTGACCGATTCACAAACTTTTTTACAAACACTAAGTGTGCATGACTAATCTCTTTTTAGAGACTTACAATCTTCAAAGACTAAACCAAAATTTGAGTTGTCAACACTCCACAGCCAAGCAATGAAAAGATTAAACTAAAACAAGACAATCAAACTCAAAACAAACATAATTCACCTTAAGAAATTTGATCCAATTAAGTGCCTCGCGAAAGCTAATAATATAAATTAATATTTGATTTAGATTACTTCATATACAAATATAATAATAATAATAATAACAATAATAAAGTACTGTTGTTTTTATATAATATTAGTTAGAACATGCACAATTGAAAATTATTTACATTAAATGGAATGAAATTATAAATAGAATAAGAAATTAGGTTAGAATTAAAAAAAATTAAAAAGTTCAGTTATAATTACGACTAAATAAAAAAGGTTTAAACCCTAATCATTTTTTTCTTTTTTCTATATGGACTTCATTAAAAAAAATTTCACCACTGTCAGTTATCTTTTAAATCGATGATAAATTTTTATTTTTTTTTTTTTTGATTTACTTTATTTTAATTCTTTATTTTCAATAAATACAAATTTTTAACCGCCTTGTTTTTTGTGGGATTTGCTTGTTTATGCTTTTGTGGAGTATGGTTATGTTGTAATTGTGAAATTTCTGATGATAATTTTACAATTAGACTCCCTTAAAGACCTAAGAATCAATGTACAACTAGTTAAAGTCATTAAGTGAAATGTGCTTATGGCAAGTGAGAAGTTTTTCTCTCTTCTTTAAGTAGTTTTTTAAGTGGTTTTGACTTATAGGTGCCAAAAACCACCATTTTTCTTTCTTTTTCTTTGATTGTTCTTTTTTTTTTTCTGGTTTTTGTTTATAATAACATGGATTTTATGTCTTTGCTCAAATCCTTCTAGATGTTCTTTAGTTATTTTGTGGTTTTTTAATCTAGATCTATATATTTAGTGGGTGTTGAAGATGGAGTTAACAAGTTTTTTAAGAAAATTGAAGATGAAGAGAACCAAAGGAAGAAAAAGCTTAGGATTATGAGCAGCATGAAGCTTACTATGTTTTTTTTTCCAGTTCTTATATTTTGTTGTGGCTTGTTCTTTTATTCTTCACACAAAGAAGCAGTTGAGAGAGTTATTACAAGACAAATCGAAATGCAGACTAGTTGGAAGGACAAATTTTCTTGCTGAGGATTTGTATTTATTTTGATTTGGTCTTGTTATATTTTCTGCACAAGTGAAGTGGTTACATGATGAATTTTACTGTTCAGATCAAGCTCATTATTTTGTGTTTTTGCTGCAGTGAAAGGAACTGCTGTGCTGTAATGTAATGATTTTCTTTTAATGAAAATTTCAATTGTTTTAAAAAAAAAGTACATATTGCAGAATAGTAACAAAAAAATATCATTATTTGACTGATACTTTGTTTTGATACTTTTTTATTATACTAGTATTGATATTAATATTATTTTTCTATAAAAATATATTTTTAATATCCATTGAATGAAAAGCTCATCATTTCCATAAAAATAAATAAATAAACAAATAAAGAGGTTTGTTTTTTTTTTTTTTTTTGCTATTAGACATTTTTCTTCTTTGTTTGTGAATTATGACAGATAGGTTTGATTATTTGTTTTAATTATGATTGGCAGATAGGTTTGATATTAAAGTGAAATTATTTCAGTCATTTTTTTTTAATTTTTTGAAACTAAATAATAGAAATGTTAAGATTTGAAAACGGTACCTACTTGTAATTAAATTATTATTATTATCTTCTAGTATCTACAAGTGCCAATTCTTTATTATTTTTTTTGTCAATAAAAAGTTATATTATTATATTATATTGAGTAATACAGGGAAGAGAGTAAGATTTATGTAATTCATCCTCATGTCAGTGCAAATTACATCAAGAAATCTTATTCTGAAAAAATACATCATCAAGAAAAAAGAAAACAACCTCAGATATTAAAATAAACTCAGCCACAGTAACATCGGTACATCGGTGCCGCATATAGATGATATAAAATTTGACAAAAAAGACAATCAAATTCTAAAGTGGAGAAGTTTGATTTCCGGTTGGTAAGCCGAAAAAATATTCCAACATCCTCGGTGAAATAATGGACGTGACCAAACCCATTTGACAATATAAACGAAAAATTTTGAATTTTGAGTAGACCAAATCAAAAATTTTCAAAGAAAGCTTCAAATATTTTTCTTCTCCTTCATTGATGTAGCCATAGAAGTACTATCTTCCTTGAATACCCACAAAACTCTCATTAGGAGAGAGTGATAGCATCCCAATGGATGAGCAAAAAGAGAGTTTAACCCCATGAACTATAAAAAAAAAATGAAAAGGAAGACCAATTTTTAACTTAAGAAAGCCAAAAATTGGCCTTCAGTCGGAAAAGAATGATGGGGGAGGACTAGAAGGTAGTAGAATAAGAGAGGAGAAAAGAAAAAGAAAAAAAGAGAATGTATCAACTCTTTATTATTTGTGAAGGCTTTTTTTTTTTAATAAAATATCTACTTAATTATCATGCTTTATGCTTTAGATTATCAAGTCATTTCTTTTATTCCATAAATAGCTTAATTAAATTTAAGATTTTTCTTTTTATCTAATAGTTAAGATAAGCATCTGAATTTTCTAGAAATCAAATATTTTCTTTTAATATTGAATAAAAAAGAAAAGTCTGGAAATTCTTTTGAAAGAAATAAAGGGCTGAGACGAAAATTGCAATTAGATTCTTTTTCCTTGATCATCAAGAGATCTCAAATCTGAACTTTAAATTGGAATCCAATTAAGAAAAAAAAACTACAAAGAGCCTGTGAGTTGATGAGTTCCAGAATCTCCCAATTGCACCCAAAGAAAAACATAAAGCGTAAACGCACACCAAGCGACTTAAAAAGAGCAAAAGTTAAACGAAACCCTCCTTAAAATTTTGCATAGGTTCTCTGAGCCAATACAGGAAGTATAGTTTGCGACTTTTGGTGTTGGCAAGGAAGTCAATCTTTGATAAAAACCGCCTGCATTAAAAAATTCTATTCGCACCATGCTCGCCAATTGCCATTCCATTGCAAATGCAAAGTACAGGACCTGAACCTGGACTTTTTATTCTTCTCGATTGTGGCGTATTCCCCATCATTCTCCATTTTTAGGTTCTCTTTGCAACATTCTACAACCCCAATCTTACTCTTAGCCGCCTGTACATTCTTCCATATCTATCGTCCGTCCTTCGGCTGCTTTCAAATCATATTGCTTCCCTAAAAGATTCTTTATTGCATATTTTCCAATGCATTATTCAACCCATCTTATTAGGTGAAAAATTTTTTTACCAACATTTTGAATGAGTTATATATATATATATATATATATATATAAATAATGTTGCTTGTTAGTATTCTATAGGTTATAGTTGATAGTTATTAGAAGGAGAAGATAGAAACCTAAATGGAACATTACATATATAAGTAGGTCCCATCCAACTACATGATAAATAACGCATAAATGAATTTTATTGAATTTCTTACAATGATAATTTAAATATCAACTTGATGACGCTGCAAAAATTCGATCTGAGCCTCCATGATTGATTTACATTGATAAGACTTTTTTAAATTCGTGGGAGCATATAAGAATTTTCTAAATTATATATTTTTTAGCTGCAATCCCACAAAATCTAGAACTATCTGAGAAAATACACAAGGCCCTACACTGATAATGCATAGCCTCAACAAATTTCAAAACACTCCGGACATTTTATCAAATTTTTGTTTTGAAAAATTAAACTATTTTAATCAATTAAAAAAATATAATTATCTTTTTTTTTTCTTGTATTAGACACAAGTATGAAGAGAAAATTGCAGCAAAAATCTTTTTTTTTTTTTGTT
Organism: Mallotus repandus; assembly: GCA_949671775.1. NCBI lineage: Eukaryota > Viridiplantae > Streptophyta > Magnoliopsida > Malpighiales > Euphorbiaceae > Mallotus > Mallotus repandus. The sequence goes on along the minus strand of CATIWM010415005.1, from coordinate 41,934 downwards.
TTTTTGTTTCTATGCCAGTCCGAGGATTAAACAAGCAGAAGCATACAAAACAAGAGATGACCCAATTCTCATCCATTCGAAAAATTTTCACTATTTTGGATTGAAATGACAAGATATTATGTTATTTTCACGTAGAAAAAACAACACCAATCCATGTCATCTCCATAATTATCTTCATCTTGGTCTTCTTCTTCTTCTTCTTCTTCCTCTAAAAATTCCAGTTTCACCATTCTCAAAGAATCTGCTACCGTAGCTATTTGTGATGGGTCTATTTTTGGGCGATAAGAGGAACCTAGAATTCAGCAAATACTGCCACTGGCTGCCACCGAATGATGTGGCTAACTGATTTTAGGACAATCTTTAACCGTTGTACCGGCTATTGCCACAGCACTATCAACGTGTCAAGCAGTTCAGAATCTTTACACCACTTTTCATCTCCTTACTTCTTCATATCTTCAATATTCATTGGTTTTATGTTTTCTTCCTCCTATGATAAGGGGCAAAATGGCAGTAAAAGATTGAGTGCGCGTCTCTCTCATCACATCCACATAATTAATATTTGAAAAATGTTTTCAGAAATTGGCATGTAATTATCTTAATATAAAATTAGTCTATATCTAAATTACTATTTATCTAAAAAAACTAAATTACTATTTATATACTGTTGACCTCAAATTAATTCGAATAAAACACAAAAATAATAATTTTTTAATAATTAATTTAGTATGAATATATATATTATGGTTCAAATATCAAAACATTACTTAAACGAAAAATAAATTATATCAATTGATACAAATGGTTATTATTATTATTATATAAAATTATTTTTAATAAAAATCAGAAAATCATAACTTAGTTTTTTGACAATTTAGATTTTTTTTAAACTTTGGAGATATATGTATATTTTTTAGATTTTGTTCTTTGTATTTGAATGAATTATTTTTTACTAAAAAAACCTTGAACTTGTACCTCAAGCTACTCTTACATATGCTTGTGTTAATACCATTTTATTAAATTATGATTCGCATTATAATTTCTTAATACAAAATTATGAGGACCTCTAAAATAAATTATTTCATCAACTTATTATTTGTATTTGAATATAGAAAAAAATAACGTTTTGTATGCAGTGCTGGTCAAAAATTTTATTTGTTTTTCAGTAAAAATATTTTTATGTTTTGTTTCTTTAACCTATATACGGGAAATATGTCACTTAAATTGTTCTAATTCATTTAAGTTTTGGCTCCATTATATAAAAGAATAGTCATCCATGGTACGAATTTTCTTTATTTTTTGAATTATTTTTTGGTCATTACATGTGGTAGACTTTTATTTGACATTTTCTAATATTGTAATTGAAGGTGCCGACGTTAATGTATGTATGTGTGTATCCATAAAAAACGTTCAGCTTTGAAAATAAATTTTAATTTTAATTTTTTTAAAACTCAATGAAAATTTAAAATATAATTACAATAAATTTAAAAATTCATTTATTAAAAATTTAAAATGATATTATTTAAAATTTTTTTTAAAAATTAAAATTTTAAATGAAATAATTGCACTTAAACACACTCTTAATGTGAACAGAAATTTCTGAAATATCTTATACAACTTCAATAAGAATATTATGCAATACAATGTCAGGAAGAAAAAGTGTGCGCGCTATGAGAATCACTTTCGCTTGGTCAATTCGTGTGCTTGACATGTAAAAACCTTCGGCTGTCATTTCATTGCGACGTAATTAATAAGGAGCTTTCATAACAAGAAATTTGGGGACGCTTATATGGCCACCTGCCGCCTCTTTCTAATCATATATATGCTGGAATCGTTGGGTTCTTGTTTAAACAATGAACTAATTCATCACTAGTTTTTTTAAGTTTGGTATGGAATTCTTTAGTTTTACTTCCTAGGTTTGTTGTTATGGTATCACATTCCAAGAATAAGTAGCTAAGGAAATTGTTATTGTTAAATTCGGGTTAATTTCCACTAATAATAAATTTATCTTGAGAATTATTACATTGGTGACTAAAATTAAAATGATTGTATTAAAAATCACCCCAAGATAGATTCTCAGGAAAGAGTGGTGGGGTCACAATGTCTTCTTAAAAATCACACTCTTTAGACATAATCTATCAAGACAAGTAATTTTAATAGCACAATAATTAACAACAATTATGCACGACAATAGCTATTAAATAGACATAAAACAGAACACCAATATTTAATGAGGTTCGACCAATTATGTCTACGTCCTCGGACACTACTAAAATAATATTTTACTAATTGAGGAAATATTACAAAAGAGAGAAATAATACAAATAGTCTAAATATAAGAGAAGACTAATTTTGTGGGATGGTTTAACTAAAGAGGAGGAGGTGTCCTTTTATAGCTTTAGGAATCCTCTCACTTCCCCTAAACTTCCAATGTGGAATTCCTAAATTTTGCCAAAAAACAACAAATCTTCACCTTGGTAAAATTCCATACAATTCTCTCATAAATACAACCTTCAGTAGTGTCTGCAAATTTCAACTATCAATTTTCAACAATATTGACCAAGTCTAAACAATGTTTAAACTTGACCTTAGTTACCACTTTTGTCAACATATCAGCAGAATTTTCAGTGGTCCGAATCTTTTGGATTATTACTCCACCTTCTTTTAGAATCTCCCGTATAAAGTGATATCGAACATCGATGTGCTTCATCCTTGCATGATAAACCTGGTTCTTTGCTAAATGAATAGCACTCTGACTGTCACAATGCACTTTGATGTGCTTCTGCTCTATTCCCAGTTCACCAAGCAACCCTTGAAGTCAAATTGCCTCCTTCACAGCCTCTGTAATTGCCATATACTCTGCCTTTATAGTAGACAAAGCAATTGTTGACTGTAAGGTGGACTTCCAACTGACCGGTGCCATTACAAGAGTAAACACATAACCAGTAGTTGACTGACACTTGTCCAAATCACCTGCATAGTCAGAATCACAATATCCAACTACACATTGACCATCTGACTTATCCTGTTGAAATACCAAACCAACATCTACAGTGTTCAAAATATATCGTAGAATCCATTTCACAGCTTGCCAATTCTCCTTGCTAGGATCATGCATATACCTGCTCACAACCCCAATTGCCCGTGAAATATCGGGCCTCGTATACACCATTGCATACATCAAGCTACCAACAGTACTTGCATATTGTACTTTTGTCATGTATTCCCATTCTGCATCATTTTTTGGTGACATGGATGCACTAAGCTTGAAATGAGGAGCAAGTGGTGTAGTAATTGGTTTTGACTTTTCATTCATGCCAAAATATTTTAGTACCTTTCTGAGATATTCTTTCTGAGATAAACAAAGCCTCCTCGATTTCCTATCTCTAGATATCTTCATGCCGAGAATCTTCTTTGCTTCACCGAGATCCTTCATCTCAAACTCCCTGTTCAATTGAGTCTTCAAATTCTCAATTTCTGTCTGACTCCTAGAAGCTATCAGCATATCATCAACATAAAAAAGAAGATGTATATAGGATCCGTCTTGTAGCTTGCGCAAATACACATAATGATTATATTTGCTTCTTGTGTACTTTTGCCCTATTATAAATTTGTCAAATCGCTTGTACCACTGCCTCGGAGATTGCTTTAATCCATATAGTGATTTTTCTAATTTGCATACCATCTTTTCTTTTCCAGCAACTTTGAATCCATCTGGCTGAGTCATATAGATTTCCTCCTCCAAGTCTCCATGTAAAAATGCAGTTTTTACATCCATCTGAACTAGTTCCAAATTCAACTGTGCTACCAAAGCCAATAAAATTCTGATGGAGGAATGCTTTACAACTGGAGAAAATACTTCATTATAATTAACTCCCTTTGTCTGAGCGTAGCCTTTAGCCACTAATCTTGCTTTGTGGCAAACATTATCCTTGTAAGGAAATCCATCTTTCTTTGCATATACCAATTTGCACCCAATTGCCTTCTTTCCCTTCGGAAGTCTAGCTAGTTTCCATATTTGATTCTTTTTAAGGGACTGCATTTATTCATCCATCACAATCCTCCACCTTTTCTGTTCTGAACTTTGAACTGCTTCATTATAAGTGGCAGGAACGTCATCAATTGCAATTGGTGATGCAGAAGCGACCATATTAGCATAGCGAGCAGGTTGTCTGATGGTCCTCTTTCTCTTTCTTTGTGCAATTGATTCTTATTGTTGTGGAGGTTCTTGGGTCTGAACCTCTTCTTCATCTGACTCTTCTTCTACCATAGGAGAGTCGTCATTAGTTTCTTTATTGTCTGGGACAATTATGATGTGATTAAACTCCACATATTTGGGAGTACCATTTGTCTGCTCCATTTTTTCTGAAGTCATCTTTCTCAACATGGTAGATTCATCAAAGGTAATATCTCTGCTGAAAAATCTTTCTTTTTTTCTAGACACCAAAGATGATAGCCTTTCACACCAGAGGTGATCCCCATAAAGATTGCCTTCTTTGCTCTTGGATCCAGCTTTGACTCCTTAATATGGTAGTATGCAGTAGAACCAAACACATGTAAGGAATCATAATCTGTAGCAGGTTTTCCAAACCATTTCTCTAATGGTGTTTTACCCACTATATCAGTTGATGGTAAATGGTTGATAAGGTGACAAGCATATACTACAGTCTCAACCCAAAATTCTTTGCCCAATCGAGCATTGGACAACATATACCAAACCTTTTCCAGCAATGTCCGGTTCATATGCTCTGGCACCCCATTTTGTTATGGTGTATTTCTGACGGTGAAGTATCTGACAATACCTTCATCTTCACAGACTTTAAAAAATGGATCATTTTTTAACTCTCCACCATTGTCTGTACGGAGACGTTTAACTTTTCTGTCTGTTTGAGTCTCCACCATCTTTTTCCATTTAAGAAAAATTTTCAGTACCTCATCCTTCGTCTTCATTGTATACACCCAAACTCTCTGGAAAAAATCATCAACAAAAGGTGACATAATAGTGTTTTTCTCCTAACGAAGCTATCTTGGAAGGCCCCCACACATCTGAATGAACATAATCCAAAATACCCTCAGTATCATGGATTGTTGTTCTAAATTTCACCCTTATTTTCTTCCCTTTGATACAATGCTCACAAAAATCTAATTTGCAAGCCCGAGCTCCTTTCAATAATCATTGATCTATCAACAATTTCAAGGATTTTTCACCAGTATACCCCAAGCGCATATGCCATAACCTGGTTACTCTTGACTCCCGATCATCAATACAAGTTGTTACTGTTGTTGTCGCAACAATTGTACTACCAAAAAAGTATTACACATTATTTCTTTTTCAAATTCCCTTCATTATCACAAGTGCACCAGAGATGATCCTTATAATCCCATCTTTTGCCCTTACTTCGAAACCTTTTGACTCTAAGGTTCTCACAGAGATGAGATTCCTCATCAAATTCGATACATAATGAACACTTGTTAAGGTTTTGATTGATCCATCCTGATTCCTCAAGCAAATTGAACCAATCCCATGTGTGTTAAGAGGGGGATTATTTGTTGTGTAGATAACTCCACCTTTTAGTTCTTTAAAATTAAATAACCATTCTCTATTGGGGGTCATATGGTGGCTACAAGCTGAATCTAGCAACCATGAACTAGAACAGCTGGTTGATGGTGTAGCAGCAATTGAGAGATCTGAATCTGCATCATCACACTCAGCTACATTTGATTCTGGGACGGCCTTTCTCCTTTGAAGTTTGCCTTTATTCTTTAGCTTGGGACAATCTTTCTTCTAGTGCCCCTTTTCTCGACAAAAGGCACATTGATCTTTGATCAATCTGGACTTAGACTTCAATCTCCCTCTTCTTTATTTATTCTGACTCTATGAATGGCCTCTAACAAAAGAGCTTTTGCTTCTACACTTGTGTTTTCTTGCTTTTCTTTCTTTCTTAATTTGTAATTATATAAGGCAGCAATTACTTCATTGAGAGACACGTCAACCTTCCCATGAAGTAGAGTAGTTTCAAGATACTCAAACTCATCAGGAAGTGATCCCATCAACATCAGAGCCAGATCTTCTTCTTTAAAAGTCACATCCATATTCAACAGATCAGTCACTAGCTGATTAAAGCTAGTAATGTGATCATTCATAGTGATACTTGGAACATAGTTGAAGCAGAACAATCTCTTTTTCATGTAGAGTTTGTTCTGACCGCTTTTCTTCAAAAATTTCTCTTCCAGTGCCTTCCACAATTTACTTGCAGAAGTTTCTTTAGAAAATGCATACTTCTGCTCTCTAGAAAGACACTATTGAATGGTACCACATGCCAATCTATTGATCATCTTCCATTCTTTCTCCTCAACATCATATGTTTTCTTTTCTTCAATGGCAATGTCTAGTCCTTGCTAAAAAAGAGCATCTAGAACCTCACTTTGCCACATGCCGAAATGGCCGGTGCCATAAAAAATCTTCATTGCAAATCTAGCATTTGTCACATTAGTTGTCCCCAAAATTGAAGATGAAGAAGCTGTTGATGTCGATGTGGATTCTTTTGTGTTGTCTGCTATTTCTGCTACAAATTCTATTTAATAGTTGTCAATGCAGAATGCCAATTAGCCCAAGAAATTTTTTTCTTATGCAGAAGATCAGCCTAAGCCGCAACCACAGAGTATACTAAAATAAACCAAGAGCTCTGATACCAATTGTTGTTGAATTCGGGTTAATTTCCACCAATAATAAATTCACCTTGAGAACAATTGCACAAGTGACTAAAGTGAAAACGATTGTACTAAAAATCACCCCAAGATAGATTCCTAGAAAAAAGTGGTGGGGTCACAATACCTCCTTAAAAACCACACTCCTTAGACAAAATCTATCAAGACAAGTAATTTTAATAGCACAATAATTAATAACAACTATACCCGACAATAGCTATTAAATAGACATAAAAGAGAACACCAATATTTAACGAGGTTCGACCAATTATGCCTACGTTCTCGGACACTACTAAAATAATATTTCACTAATTGGAAAAATATTACAAAAGAGAGAAAGAATACAAATAGCCTAAATATAGGAGAAAGCTAATTTTGTGGGATGATTTTACTAAAGAGGAGGAGGTATCCTTTTATAGCATTAGAACTCTTTCCCCTAAACTTTCAAAGTGGGATTCCTAAATTTTGCCAAAAAATAACAAAAATACCATAGCACATGCCCTCCATCAATTACTGAATTAATAATAACATAAATTTATTTTGTGGATGTACAAATTATAAATCAACATATATTTTATGTAATTATATTAATATATGATTAACATAAAATAATTTAGTTATAATAATTAAATAATTTTATAAAATAAATTTATATTATTTATAAAAAACCTAATTAAAATAATTTTTCTTATTATATTGTTATGATAATTGACTTGCGACAAGGAACAGTGAATCGCAGGGAATCAAATTTCTAAAATGATCCCTCTAGTTGATAGCCCATGTATTGAGGGACAAAGAAGGAAGTGTAATTTTTTTTTTTTATTTTTTAGCCGAACCCATGACACGTTGTTCATGTTGCGAGTCCCAGCATATATCATTATCCATTATTAAATTAGTAGATTTTACTCCCTCTATTTCTAAATAATTGACGTTTAAAGATTTTTTACGTATATTAAAAAATGTATTTAATATATGTATAAAATACTATACTATCCTTATAATAATTCTCTTAACCAATTATTAATTTTATATAGAATCCAAAAAAAAAAAGATATTTATTCAATTAATTCTCCTATATTAAATAAGGATGAAATAAGAAAAAAATTAATTAAAATATATTAATAACTTAAAACGTCAATTATTTAAAAATAAAATTAGACTTTTAAAATATTAATTATTTAGATATAGAGGGAGTAATATGAAATGTGTTGTGAAATCTGTTAATTCAATAACTATAAATCTACACAATATTGTTGGAAAAAAAAATGTTCAAAATATTATATTTTAGCTTGTAAAACTTTTAGAAGGTGTATTATTTATTATTTTCAAACTTCAATGTAAACACAAGAAAAAATAAAGCCTGAAAAATACAAGCACGCCCACTTAAATGGGCCACGGAGCCCCGCCTCACACGGTCTCTGGTCTCGTTTAAAGAAAACGAATATCCGAATATCTCCGAAACGGTACGTGGTCATGCTTCGGTTTGTCTTACCCGCTTCCTTTCCGTTTCCAACAAATTGCACATCTTCCATTCCGCGTGGGTCCCCTTCTATTGCGTCACCATTACACTACTTTCCTCCCTATTTATACCCTTCAATTCCTCTTCCCTTGCGGTTTGAAACACAGAACAGTCTCTCTTCTTCCAGTCTCAATTCCTCTGCGAAAAAAATCTCTCTTTGACTTCTTCCTTTGAATCCCAAAAGAAAAAAAAGGAAAAAAAATGGTGAGCGACAGTAGTACTGAATCGAATAGAATCACTGTTATAAAGTTTCTTTGTAGTTACGGTGGTAAGATTGTTCCTCGTTCCGGCGACGGAGTTCTCCGTTACGTCGGTGGCCTCACCAGAGTTCTTGCCGTCGACCGTTCTATTTCCTTTGCAGGTTTGTTATTACGTACCGGTCTTCTTGTTTTATTAAATTGTTGATTGACGATTGAGATTGATAGTGAGTTTTGATTTGTTTTACAGAACTAATGGTTAAGCTCGGCGAATTTTGTGGATACTCTGTGGAATTGAAGTGTCAATTGCCCGGTGGAGATCTAGAGACGTTAATTTCTATAAAATCAGATGAGGAATTGAGGTTTATTATCGAAGAGTATGATCGGAGCTGCCCTGGTTCCAAGATTAGAGCGGTTCTTTCTCCTCCAAAGTCGCTCAAAACAATCTCTCCTCCTCCTTCAACTCCTTCTAGTGTTGATTACTCTCCGACTAAATCCAAATTCAATTCCAGAATCGATTATAATCACCATCGACGGGTGCAGAGTTATTCGCCGCCGCTTGGATATCCTGCCGGCGTTTGTAGAGACACTTATTGTGGGCGAAGACAACCTAGATTATGGTGCTGTGATTCTTATTACTTCAGAAACAGCCATTGACGCTTTTAAATATTTCTCCAAATCTGGAGTTTTTAGCTTACAGAACATAGATGATGATGACGATAATTTTAAAAAAAAAATACAGGAGAGTGAGGAGAGTAAGAGTTTTGATATGAATGGATTGTAAATTTGAGAACAAGAATTATTATTATTTTTTTCTTTGGCTGTGTGGAATTTGCTGCCCGGTTAATTCGTTGGTTGTTTTTTCCGGCCACTGTCGCCGTCAGGTGGACTTACAACTGCCGCCGTTAATGTAAATACCACTACCAGCACAGCACATAATACTAAATACACGTGGCGCGTGCTAAGTGCTAACCCTTTTTTAAGCCGACGAATATTTCTCAAATTTTGGCGTGAGACAGGGTCAAAATTTGGTTAGTTATGTATTTTATTTATTTCTCTAATTATATTTATTTTTCTAATTTAAATTGATTTGTTTTTGAATGTCGGTTTTGATTGTATTTGCTTCCTGATTTGCAGGTGGGAGGCTTCGGAGAACGTGTCCATTCGACCCCATATGAATTTTAAAGCTTGGACAGTTGGAAGCATATACGTATCATAAGTTATAGAACTTGCAAAGAAAGAAAAAAAAAAAGAAGTTTCGAGAAGCCTTCCTCAAGTGATTACGCAACAATAATTAACAAATATTTTTTTGAACATAAATAATTAACGAATTTCGAAATTTAATAAATAAGAATAATATTAATAATTATACAAGACTTTTAAAATAATAATAATAATACAAGACAGGAACACTAAAAGGGGCAGAATTTAAGTTAAGTTGTCTCTCTTCTTTGTTCTCAATAGTAAATATATATATATATTTACATTGGTACAATGCTCAGTCTCACTCTAAATTTTACCCTTTTAATCCATAATATTTTATCAATTTTCATGTTAATCCATTAAATTTTTAAATTTTAATTTTAAATTTTTTTATATCTAAAATTAAAAAAAATTAGTGCGTGAAAAGACACTTATTCAGACGTGAAAGCTTAAAATACTAAAGTAAAAAAAAAGTTTGTACGTCATCAAAATTATAAAAAACTAAAATATTATCATTAATTACTTAATTCTTAAAAATAAAAAATAACTTTATTTTTTTTAAAACTTTCTTCTCTATCGACTTGAATGAATCCCCAACAACCACCGCATCCAATTCTACAGAAAATCTAAAAATTGTATGTGTCCTTGCTTGAGCATATCCACGAGCAAATCTGAAAATTTTGGTTCCACCAACTATAAACATCTCCTTAGCCCCAGGAAATACAGCGTTATGCCCCAAAAGACTGAGCGTCCTACCATTAAATATTCTATCAGTGAACACAAAGTCAAAAACAATCACTAACTCAACATCACTTTGAGATGCAGAACCATACATCCCTTTCGCCTTTCCTACAAGCTTGGAGTTAATGTCAGGCTCCATCGTCAGTGGATCATCAACCATGAGTACGGTTCCGAAGAATGTCGATGAGTTTGTGCCTGGCTTTATATGGTGTTTGCTCGTGACTATAATGTCGTAGAGGTGGAAGTGAAAGTGGGTTATCCTTCTTCAAGCCTATTGACTTTGGGGCTAATCTTCTTGAGAAGCTTTGAGCTTTTGCTGTGGAAATAAATAAGAGAATTAGCATTGTAGATGCGAGAAAATGATGGGTATTTGCCATTGTGTAAGGGTTGAATTTAAAGATGGAAGTTGAAGATGGTGTAATTAAAATAAATATTTTAAATTTTATTTATTTTAGTTCCTTATCTTTTGTTCACTTTAGCTTACATTTTTTTTTTCTGTTTTATGAATACACATCAACATGATTTGGTTATTTTATGTGTCTAAAAGAAATTAGAAACACATGCTGGTCCACACCGATAATGAATGAGTTAGATGCGAAAGGTTCGAAATTAAAGTTTGAAAATTTGATGGTTAAAATGAAAGTTGATATGTGCTATGGACCAAAAGGACCAAAAGGTAAAGTTTAGGGGTAAAAGTGAGTATTCAGCCAATTTACATTATATTATTGGAAACTCTGATTGGTCCTTGGTTAGAGTGAGCATACTTGAACTATAATTGAAATCTAAAATTGAACCGAAAATTGAACAATTTCATTTTAATTTAGTTAGTAAATTTTTAAAAATAACAAAATTTAGTTAAAATTGAAATAATATATATAGTTTGGTTGAAAGTGTATCTATTTTGGTTCATTATGTCATGAGTTTAAATCCTCAAAACCACAATTTTTCTTTTTTATGTTTTCATAATACGATTGATAAAAAATTGGTTCAAGGTAAACAACTCGAACTAGAGGTGTCAACTTCGCATAGCATGTAAAATTAGTAAAATAGAATTGAGGTGAAATGAGTTCATATCAGAAATGAGTCAATTCATTTAAGATCCGATTTTAATCAAATTGTGTTACGGGTTGACATGTAAATCTATTTACAAACTGTTTAATTATACGCATCGTGTTGGGTCGTGTCAATCTGACACGATACAATCCATTAAAAAATTATATAATTTATTATAATTTTAAATAATAATTTAGTCATTTATTATAATTTTTTTTTTATAAAAATAACATTTTTAGAATTATATTATCAAATTACTAAATTGTAGACATTAGTTTAGATTTTTTTTGAAAAATAGTATTTTTATATATTATAAATGTTATACAAGTCAAATGTGTCTTATTGAATTTCATGATTTGCACAACTCATTTAAGTAAGTGGATTACATTTGTCGTGTTCGTGTAACCTATTTAATTTTTGTATCATGTTGGGTTGAAATATTTGATACAATTAATAAATGGGTCATATTTGTGTTGATCCTAATAGTGTCACCAAAGTAGGTTAACCCGACACCAACATGACCCACCAACCTATTTTGACGCCTTTAACTGGAACTATACCTTGGTCCTGCCTTTCAAACTTCCTCTGTTACGGCTCCTTATGGGTCTTGATCTCAAGATATTGCAGGTGCAAATGTAGAAGAGAAAAGATTATTCCAAGCACAAATTCAGATGCAGAGGAGAGAGTTGCGTATCCCATTATTGCTAACTGAAGCCAAAGTCGAAGCAAGGAGCACAAACTATTGATTCTTCGGAACTGATAAGTTTGGATTAGTTCTCCATAATGAATTTAGACTTTAAGTTTTAAGTGGATTTAAAACTTAAAGTTTTGCATTATCAAAGCATCAATTAAAGAAAATTGCCAAAAATATATCTGTAAGTGAGAAAGATGTTCATAAGAAAAATCATAATAAGCAAAATTACCAGGAGTTCGAATCTTCAAAACCACATTTTCCCTTTTTTTAAAAAAAAATTTCTCCATAGTACAGTTAATCAAAAATTGAATCAAACTGATTGGTTTAGGGCTCTCCATAATGAATGCATAGGGCTACTAGTTTGGACTTAAGTTTTAAGTGGATTTAAAACATAGGCTTTTGTGTTATTAAAGCATATAGAAATTCTAGTTGGATAAACAAAATTATCAGAAGAAATTAAAAGTACAAAAATAATAATAACATACACATTAGAACAACGATAAGTAATTGATATTATGCTTCCACTATAATTATTCATTAGAAGGCGAATCCATTAAACTTGACCAACAAAGTAATCCTAATATGTTAATATGGGTGCAAACAATGTAGAAATTTTAAAAGAAGAACAATTCTTCTTTTTATAAAATAATCTATTCATAAGAACAATGATGGTTCTCCGAAATCTTCTTAGTTTCAGCCTTGAGTTTCTACACCTGACAAAACAAAATCAAATGAGTTAGGAGGACTTTAGCTTGTCCAAAACCCCTTCGATATTTAAGTTAGATGGATCCCAAGTGTGGTATGCCAAATGGTGGTTTTCTTGAAGAATAATGGAAGAACTAAATAAAGAAGAGAAGAAGAGGGGGAAAAAAAAGAGGAAGAAGAGGAACCTAATTTATTGGAGATTGAGGCTTTATATAACCTTGGTAGGTGGAGATGGACAAGTGGGATCAATGGGGGTTGATTGTTAGGATCACTTGTGAAAGTACATGGAAGTGATGGGTGTGATGAGTGAATTTCATGGAAAGGAAAACTTATTAGGAGCCACAGTAAATGATGGACAACACATTTAATGTTTGTCAGTGGAAATAGAGTGCGCGTTTTCTATATGGGTCTTCCTAACTGCTGTTTCTTGTGTAAATTTTTTGTACAGGTATTTGGCTTTTTGGGATGTCCCATTTGGGCATTGCGTTCCCACCTAGGATTTGGTGAGTCATAAGTAGGAGGTTCCATTTGTTCAAGTTCAATTTTAACTTGATTTTAAAAATTTTAAATTAATGTTAAATATGATCGGAGGCATGTATATATATATATATATATATATATATATATATATATATACTAGTAAACAGCCACGTGCTTTGCACGTCAATGAAATTTTTTTTAAACTCATAATCATAAATAAAGTATTAAACAAGAATTTTGATGATATTATTATTATTATTTAAATAAAAAATTAAAAATATTAAATATTTATTTATATAACAATTTAATATTAACTTAATGTAGTTATAATTTATTGAAATTTTGATAAATTTTTTATTTAAATAATTATATGATTTTTCTTCAATATTTTTTATAATTAATGTTTTTCTCAACTCTAAAATTAATTCTATAAAAAAATATTATGGCCGTAATTAACCATAATATAATACAAAATCATTAGTTTTTTTAATAAAAAAATTTAAAATAATAAAAATTTATATTTTCTTTATATAACAATTTAGTATTACAATCTCATCAAACTTATAATTAATTACAATTTTAATAAAAAAATTATTTAAATAGTGATACTTTATTTCTTTAAAATCTTTAATATTAATAATTTTAGTCACTCAAAAAGTAATTTAGTGTAATTTTTAATTTCAACTGATAATTAAATGATAAAGATTAATTAATTTAATTTCAACTATTTTTTATTAAATTTTATAAAAATACCTAAAAATCATAATTGTACTACTTTTTTTTTTATAAAAATACAACTATTAAACAAATTGTATGCTATATTTTTTAAAATATGATTACATATACAAAATAAAATAAAAAATTTAATTAATTTAATTTTAATTATTTACTTAATAAATTTTAATTTAATAATTTTTTTAAAAATAATAAGAGTATTATTTTATTTATATGTCAGTCTAATTTTTCAATCTTGATAGTGTTACTTTATCACAAAGTGATTTATTAAAATTTTAATAAATTTTCTATTTTAACAATTATATACCACTCTTTCAATATTTTTATTTAAATAATAATATAATTTTACAAACTTTTTTTTGAAATGAATATAATTTTACAAACTTAATAAAGTTAAAATATAATAATTTATTATATCCTTTATGAATTTTCTATTTTCTATTTAAACACAATAATCTTTTAATATTTTGATGTTAAAATTTTTATAATTAATTATTTTATAGAATTTATGAATTTTGATTTTAATTATTTACTTATTACATTTAATTTAGTAAGACTTATAAAATTATGCTATCTAATTTGATTTATATTAGGTAAAATATAATTAGACCTGATTAAAATAGAAAAAATATTTTTTTTTTGAACAAAAATACTAATAAAATTTAATTAATTTATTTTTTATTAGAAATAAAATATAAGTTAATCTAATTAAAATAAAAAGTATATTTTCAATTATATTTGAATTAATTTAATTTTTATTAGAGATAAAATAGAATCTAACCTAATTTGAATAGAAAATATACGTTCTATTAAATTAAAATTAAAATTTAATTAATTTAATTTAATTTTTATTAATAAATAACTAAATTATCTAATTTTTATATAATAATGAATGAAGAATATTTTATAATTTTATTTGTCATCCGTTCGCTTCGAATATATATATAGCCGATAAGAATCTCGCATCGAAATAAAAAAAAAAAAAAAACTAAAATAAGGAAATCAATACATTTCTTACCTGGATAACATCACCAATATTTACCACTATATTATTCTTCATAGGAGTGATAGGAATCCATTGTCCATTTTTGAGAACTTGTAATCCTCCGGCTTCATCCTGGAACACAAAAGTAATACAGTTTGAATCTTCATGTTCTGTTATTCCATTGTTCTCAGCATTGGTTGCCGGGAAGTACCGGAAAGCCACCAGGAAATCCCCGGTTCTATCATTGTTGAATTCTTTGAGGAAGTATGGAGGGAGACCAAGACACTCATTTATTATGCACTCTATAACTAAACCCATCTTGGTAAAGTAAGAGAACAACTCTTCCAGGACCTCCCTGGCAAAAGAATATTTATATATACAGTTACAATTACTAATGGAATACATGAAAATCTACATAAATCACCATAATAATTAGGCTGCTAGATAAATGATCGAGTGTCTATTTTGTAACATAATATATTAGAGTCGTCTGTAAACCATAGGATCCCAAGTTCAAGATCTAGTTTGACAGCAATTAAAAAAAAAATCAGTAATACACGAAAAAGAATAAAACATACCTGAATCCTTGAGGGTTTGGAGGGTAAACATTAAAGCCAGACTCTGGTGGAAGTACCAAGAAATATTCATTCTTATCCATTGAGTGTTCTGGCTGTCTGCCATAACCAGTTAGAATACCTGATTTAGGACTAGATCTAAGCTTCTCCTCATCTGCGAAATCGAAAAATTTCTTGGAGAGCTCTAGGGCTTGGCTCAGGAAATGAAGAGGAATACCGTGATTCTCAACTTGGAAGAATCCATCCTCACAGCAGGCTTGGCTGATTGTTTCAATGGCTTTTCTCTTGCCATCTTCATCACCTTCTTTGAAGAAAGGTGAGAGATCAACCGTGGGAATGCTTGAGATGACCATTCAATGTTTTCTTAATCAAATGTTTTCAGGCAGAGTAGCAATTTGAATAACACTACTGTTTACCTGCTAAAGACCTATAATTTATAGTTGCCTGGAAATGGAACCCCATAATCATGTTTTTGTTAACTTAAACTAAGAATATTTCTGTTAGGAAGTGACACTTTTGTTGTCATTGAAAATTCTAGAAAAATTGTAACTTGCGGTGGAGCTGATAAATGAGTAAAAATATCTGCTATAGCAGTTGTAGTTGTCGTTAGTCCCTTACTTTTGTAACTCTATACATACATGCGTGAAGAACGAAAAATAAGTATAGTAGAGAGTCTAAAGTGTGTGTATGCTGAAAATGAAGAAGAAAAATAAGCAAAAACAAAATTTGTTTTTGTGTTTAATTCTGAATTTTATTTGTGGTGAAACTACTCTGTTTTTTGTTCCTTCTCTCTCGTCTAAACCCAACAATTTCAACTTAAAATAAAAATAGAAAATTTTAATAGATAAATGTATTAAGTAATATTTGAAGTTAAATATGTTTTTATCTTATCATATTTAAGTAATCTTTAATTGAACTAAAAAAATAAGTTGGACTTGGAGTACATTATTGGTACTTGTATTTATGTTATGTTATTAGCTCTGCCACTATCATTAAGAATTTAAAATTGTTTTGATAGTAGGCTAGGATCACGATAACATTAATAAAAAATGCCAAGAATATCTCTTTAAAAAAATAAATTAATTAGTATGGGCAGTCTCAAGAATCCAGAATAATCACTGAGCTCCTACTCATACTAATTTGATGATATTATACACATCCCTTTCTTTGTATTGCTCGCAGCTGCTTCACTAATGTCTGGACATAATTATCTCATCTACTCCACGGCATCAAAATCATTGCACAACCAATTAAAAAAAGAAAGAAAGAAATCATTGCACAATCAGATGTATTTTTCACTTCTTTCTTTCTTTATTTATTTTATTCCATCTTTTTTCAGTTTATTATTTCCAAGAAATTCATCAGAAAAGATTGAAAAAGAAGCATATTGAGTTACTCTCACTCCTGTCTAGTTGTTGATTGCGTAATGAGTTATGTGGATCTCATCCTCAGGTCTTGACGGTGGATGGCTTTTGTTTCTCATCCTCAGGTCCTGATACTCCTTCAAGAAGAAACCTCTGTACTTGGGTAGCTCTCCAATTTCTTTAGTGAACTTTGGCAATGGCTCAACCCATTTGTCTCCATGCAAGTTATAGAAGAATACATAAGAGTATCGACTCTTTCCTTCAGGTCTCACCACTCTGTGGGTTGCACTTCTGAATTTTTTGTTGCTCAACACCTTTACCACATATATTTCCAGGGTCATAAATTATTATTATTTTTTATACCCGAAATATACGAACACAAAAGAAAAAGGCAAAATTTTACCTTTTTTTGGAAGTTACAAAATTTTACCCTTTTTTTTTAAATAGATTTTATCTAATAGTCAGATATGTGATATATATATATATATATATATATTATATTTTTATTAGTCAAATATAAAATATTTAATTATTATGTATCATAAATTTAGTCACTAAATATAACATAAAAGAGATAAATTCTTAATACCGGTGGTTTTTAGATCAAGAAGAGAATCTCGATAAGAAAAGCAAATTATAGAAAGCATCGAGACAGGAAACTAAAATAAGGAAATCAAGATACTATTACCTGGATAACATCACCAACATTTACCACTATAGCATTCTTCGAAGGAGGTACAGGTACCCATTGTCCATTTTTTAGAACTTGTAGTCCTCCAGCTTCATCCTGGAACACAAAGGTGATACAGTTTCCATCTTCATGTGCTGTTATTCCATTGTTCTCAACATTGGTGGCCGGCAAGTAACGCAAAGCCACCAAGAAATCCCAGGTTCTGTCATCGTTGAATTCTTTGAGGAAGTTTGGAGGGAGACCAAGGCACTCATTTATGATGCTCTCTATAACTAAACCTATCTTGGTAAAGTAAGAGAAGAATTCTTGCAGAACCTCCCTGGCAAAAATATACACACACGATTAGTGATGGAATACATGACAATCTACTATTGGATCCCAAGCTCAAGATCTAGTTAGACCACGTTTAACCAAAAAAAAGAAAAAAGCTAACATTTATTGCACTAAAGTAACTCCTCTTGGCATTTTGAGATGTTGGATTCAATTTCTGCTGTCGTGAATTTAAAGGGAATGACTGATATCTATTGTGCATACTATTAAAGTTTAGGACATATGACCTCCCTATTAAAAAAAAAAAAGAACGGACAAAAACTTACCTGAATCCTTGAGGATCTGGAGGGTAAACGTTGAAGCTAGACTCTGGTGGAAATACCAGGACATATTCATTCTTATCCGGAGAGTGTTCTGGCTGTTTGCTATAACCAGCAGGAAGGGGTGCACCATATTTAGGACTAGCCTTGAGCTTCTCCTCATCTGGGAAATCGAAAAATTTCTTTGAGAGCTCCAGAGCTTGGCTCATCAAATCAAGGGGAATACCATGGTTCTCAATTTGGAAGAATCCATACTCAGAGCAAGCTTGGCTGATTGTTTCAATGGCTTTTTTCTTGCCATCTTCATCACCTTCTTTGAAAAAAGGTGAGAGATCAACAGTGGGAATGCTTGAGGTAGCCATTGAATGTTTATCTTCGCTTTCTTAGACAAAATTTTTTCCACAGAATTGCAATTTGTATACCAGCTAAAGACCTATAATATACTTAAAATATTATGAACAATTTTTTTATAACTTATTGAATAAGAAGATAAAAAAATAATTTCACATGCGAGAGACACTTTTTATAGGTATCATCCATTCTAAATTTAGTTGGTAAATATATTAAGTAAAAATTTAAAGTGTTAGTAAAAAAAATAAAAATAATATTAATGAAAATGCCAAAAAAATACTGCCACATGACAAGCATCCACTATCATTAAAAATTTAAAATTGTTATGGTAGTACGATGACAATAACATAAACGAAAATGCGAAAAAAATAAATTTATTAGGATTTGCAATCTGTAATTATGAAATTCACAAGCTATTATAAAGAACTAGAGACAACAACCTAAAAAAATAGCAACTTGCCACTTACATAAGCTTTAGAATAGGCAGCCAAAAAAAGGACAAAAAAATTAAATAAATAAACAAATAAATAAAGACTGAGAAATTCTATAACCACATCGGCTCCACGCTGTTGTTGGGTGCCAGAATTAAAATACGGTAGCAGGTAGATGTTGGTGTTGATACCAATCTCAAGATTATCAACTAGGGCATCTTATGGACAAACTAAATGACAAATCCTTGCTAATGTTTGGAATCATTCTGCTCAAGGAATATAGACTGTCCCAAGAAGCCAAAGGAATCATACCAATTTGATGATATTATACATTGTGCATGTGGAAGCCCCCCTTCTTATCATATCCTTTTCAATATTCACAATTAGGAGCTTATCATATTGCGCAATAACAAAACAATGTTGCATCTGTTTTGATTATCATATTGTACAATAACAAAACAAATGAATGAGCCGAAAAACAAACAAAAGAAAGTTACTGATTAACTAGACAAAAAAAAAAATTATAATTACATTACTACAAAAACAAAAAAAAATAATTTATAAATTACATGTACTTAAATTATTGTACGATAGTACATTTTAGATTTTAGATTTCATCACTTTAATTAATTATTAAAAAATTAAAATTTCAAAAAAAATAAATTCAACATAATAAATTTTAATTAATATTGAAATTGCTCCAAAAAAAATTTTATCTTAACATCGCGGCCGCTATAGGTATCACTATCTTTATCTAATGATCATTTCTATGACATATATATATACATTTCATTTTTCTTATCAATCAAGTATAAAATACTTGATTATGTATTACAAATTTAGTTATTGGGTGCAATTCACCAAGAGTATATAAGAATCTTCCAAAGAAAAGAAAAATACAGAGAGCATCAAAACAGGAAACTAAAATAAGGAAATCAAGATATTATTACATGGATAGCATCACCAACGTTTACCACTGTAGTATTTTCTATAGGAGTTACAGGAATCCATTGTCCATTTTTGAGAACTTGTAATCCTCCAACTTCATCCTGGAACATAAAAGTGATGCAGTTTCCATCTTCATGTGCTGTTAATCCATTGTTCTCAACATTGGTGGCCAGAAAGTAATGCAAAGCCACCAAGAATTCCCAGTTTCTGTCATTGTTGAATTCTTTGAGGAAGTTTGGAGTGAGTCCAAGGCACTCATTTATGATGCCCTCTATAACTATATATATATATATTTTTTGGAAACTCTCTCTACAACTAAATCTATCTTGGTAAAGTAAGAGAAGAACTCTTCCAGAACCTCCCTGGCAAAAACAACATATATACACACACGATTAGTGATGAAATATGATGGTTCCCCAAACTTTCCTTAGCTCCAGCCTTCAGTTCATTGATCTGTCAGATTAGACAAAATACGCTAGGAGCCCAGAGCCCAAAGCCCCTTCGATGTCAAAGTCAGATGGGGTTTAACAATAGGAATTTGATAATGATGGTTCCCCAACATCTTCTTCCAGCTCAGCCTTCTCTCAGCTCCAGGTAATCCAGAAAGAGATGAGAAAAATAAACAAACAATGAACTGAGGGCTGGGGATTGCCCAAAGCCCCTCCAACGATCAAGTCAGTATGGTGTTTTCCGGTATGACAGGATGAGCATTTCAGATTATATGAGAACAACACAAGTTCATGAATAACAAAAGAATAATTAGGAAGAAGAATGTTCTTGCTTCAGATCAGAGTTCTCTGGTTTTAGAAAGAAGAGAAGAGACAGTACGTTGAAAGAGAAGAATGTACCTTGTTATGATGTTCTCTCACCTTTTATACCTTGAGACAGAGGTATGGGGACAGTAGAGGAGTGGTTAGAGTCCCTATTCATGTCAGGTAATTAGGCACATCACAACAGTAGAAGTCTGGTGCAAGTCTGTCGCACGTGAATGGCCCTGTCAGATGTCAAAATGCTTTCTGCAGCATTTAATGCGCGTCAGAGGGGTGAAGGTCAGTCCGTCTTTGCCAATATGGCTATCAGCTAGCCTTAGTCACGAACCAGTGTGGAGAGAGTTTGACTCAGGTTCTTCAATAAGCGTGATGATGTGTCACAGTCATACCGAGTCAAAGGGACACGCGTCAACACTTGATAGGACGAATATTCTGTGCATCATCAGATAATAAAGGGAAAAAGATTGCTTCCAAGTTGTTGAAGATAAATTGAGTGTAATAAGAAGAGAAGAAAAAGAAGTAGAGAAAAGAAGAGAACGAGTGAGTAACGTAAGGAAGTTGCTTTGCATAACATAGTTAAGTGAAGATGTCTTTTGAGTTGGCATAACCTCATTGGTCGGTCTCTTAGTATTACAGGGAAGTGGCAGACCTTTTCAGAGGCAATTAAGGGTTGCTCATCTGATGGGATGGCTCGTTAGCTCCACAGTAATCGGCGTGGAGGGCATTTAATGACTAAGTACAAGTTTCCCAGGCGATAAAGCAGCTCCTAGTAGGACATTCGATGTGGGCATCCACAGGCCTGACGGACGTCTAATTAAAAAAGTGGAAATTTTGTAAAATGAACAGGTAAGGTGGATTGTAATTTGTAACACCAGATATAGGAAAACGATTTTGTGACAGCATCCGCATTCCTGCAAACATCTACCTTCATACCACTTCATACCACACTGAATGTTCTAATGTCACAAGCTCAAAAGCAAAGTAAAGAACATGAAAAAATAAATATATAAAGGAAAAAAATCATAATATATGTGAAATAACTTTAAGAAGCCTTCCAGCTGAAGATATTAGTTCTTGGAGAACCCAATGGACTCTAAACAAAAAATACTTCTGCCGCTAATGAATAGACCTCGCATAACAGATCATCCAGTCATATAATATAATTCTGCATTTTCTTTGATCATATATTAAATGAAGACATGTAAATATAACGAAAATTATACCATAATCATCTAGCAGATAGAATATCACAAAAGTGACCCACAGAAGAACAAAAAGAAAGGCCTTCACCCAAAAAGAAAATAATTCAGGAAACCTCCGACTGAACATAATACCAGTCAGTTACCTACACAGCAGAGAAAGCTATCATAAAAGGTTAATATTTGGTAATTCTCCCTATCACCTGTTGATACCCAGAAATCCTGAGAGACCACTTTACACAAGCTGTTACCCAAAAAAAAAGTGAAAATCGACACAAATAAACAGACACTTAAGGAGTACTCAATTGTCTGCATCACCATCTTCTTCATCATCTTCGTCATCATCTTGCTCATCGTCATCCTCAGAGTCATCACCTTCCTTATCCTACAATCAAGAAGAAATCAGAAAATAACACCAGTTAAACTATAGTTTCCCATCTTCAAGCTCATTACATGAGCCAGTCTAATAATCTTAACGAATTTTTAAATCAACCTTGCTATCACTAATTTATTATTAAAAGCAACAACCATCAAATAGTTTGACAGAACACTTTTAGCATTAAATGCGCTTATGTTAACAGGGTGCAGTTGTGTTGATGACCTCAGTAAGCATGAGGTGCTAGATTTAGAGATTCAATAAATTTATGCACTGTGATAAGGCTAGAGATGTACAATATCTAGGAAAGCAGTGCTTAAAACCCAATTTCATCTTGATCACATAACATTTTTTGAAAATCATATTTGAACAAAAAGTTACGGCAGATAGTTCATAAAACCAATGATATAGTAGTGGCAGATCCTCGAAATGTAATCAACTGATGCCTGATCAAAGCTAAGGCTTTGAGAAAAATATCACGCCATACAGAGAAATCTGCTAAGAATCTCAAATAATCAACCTGAAGATGGTTCTGGTCCTTATTTCAACTAAAAAGCTTATTGTTAATAGATCCCCATCGGAGAAACACCCATGTAAAAGCAAACATGTTCATATAACATGAGCATTTGCATGCTTTACCTAAAAATTGCAACTGGCACTTCAAAAGAAAATTTCAACTATTCACTCACTTGATAAGAGATTTCCATCAGCCAAACACCCAAGGAAAAGTGAACTAAATATGATACATGACTTTCACAAGCCAAAATGGCCATACAAGAAAATCTCAATTCAACTCTTCAAGAAAAAGCTAGCAAGTCTATATGCCTGTATATGGGACACCGACTTAGTCTGTATTGTGAAAGCCTCTTAACTTGTGTAGCAATCCTAGTAATATCTGTTTCCCATACACGTGTCTTCTAGAAACAGCACCATGAAGTGAAACCACACAAAACCTAGTAGCCACAATAACATTTTATGTGTTTGTGTATGAGGTTCAATATCAACAGTCTCACCTTG
Source organism: Mallotus repandus (assembly GCA_949671775.1). NCBI lineage: Eukaryota > Viridiplantae > Streptophyta > Magnoliopsida > Malpighiales > Euphorbiaceae > Mallotus > Mallotus repandus. The sequence goes on along the minus strand of CATIWM010415005.1, from coordinate 18,605 downwards.
CAAAATACTCAACTTTGATGTTGCAACACACAACTAAATACATACTATTCAATATACACAGAACACATTCCACAAAACTGATCATACTTCCACCAATTGATCATACATGTCTTCTAGTGACAGCACCAAGAAGAAAACAACAGAAAAACCAGCACCCATTATGATAACCCTTCGCATTATTGAACTTAAGGTTCGATAACAGAGCAAAGTACTAAACTTTGATGTTGCAACACTCAACCCTATATCATATCACTCAATATATGTTACCCACGCTACAAAACTGATTGCACCTCCACCAATTGCACAATAAAGATTATCACTACAACTGGCATTGACATATAGTCAACATTTTACAAAATCTTATTTATAGCCAAAACCTAACGATCATAGAAAAGCATTTGGCTGGCCATAGAATATTCTAGGTCCATCATAAAATATAAATAAACACCAGAATCTCTTCCCAACATCTATCAGGAAAAAAGCTAATATATCATACAGCACCATCCTATGTATAGAGTTTCTCTATTATCACAATAAACATTGTAAACAAGCCAAAACTACACTGCCATGTACCATGCACTAGCATTTATTCATCATTTTGACTACTTAGAAACCATGAAAAATGATTAATATGGATTGCAGCAATGTTACTACTAAATTTGCTACATTGTTATTTATCGCCGCCAATATCATATGGAATGTTCAATATGTACACAGTACACTGACCATAGAATATTGTATGTTCACCAAATTTATCAAATTGGAGAAAGCTTCCACAAAAATACATATTGCCTGCAATTTTCCATAAAAAATTTTTTGAACATTTGCAGATAAAGCAACTTTAGGGTAGGTTAGCTGCTGAGAACAATAACTAGAATAGCCTAGAAGATTTTTATTATACACATGCTTAAGGAAAGTTGTCCATTTTAAAGCTATGATGAATCCTGAAATATTTTTTATTTTTCCTTATCTTATCTATCGCTTTTTCATTTTTTCGGTACCTCTTCCGCATAACAAACATCTATCTTTTAATTTTTTTTTATCACTATCCATACAATGTAGTCAATATTAGATAAAATATGGCAATCTATAACAGCCCAAAAAAATCAAAAGCAGGGAGGCATAGCACGATACAGATTTCTGCTCACAAAAAGTTGATCTGAAAGTATTTTTAAATCATACACGGAAAATAACCATAAGCATATAATTAGATGATATCTATAAATTCTAATTAGAGCAATATAGATACCTCTTCATCCTCATCAAGGTCCTCTTCATCAGGATCTTCCTACATCAGAGATATATATATTGCTATCAGATAACTTTAACTAGAAAGAAAAAAATGGGGAGAAAAAAGAATACAATAGAACATTACATTATTGAAATAAGAAAGTGGGTTGGGCCATATTTCCTCCTTGATAATATCTGCAATCTGCAGATTATTAGGTCAGTATTAAATAGCTTCAATTAGAAGAAAAAAAAAAAAAAAAAAGATCATGAAGAAAAGATATAACAATGCCTAGACTAGAAACTGCAAATACAATGTTCACACACTGCAAAACAGACAGAACATACTTCGTCCTGCAACTCCTCAATCGTATCTTTTGGCTCAGCACTACAAAACCAGGAGAAGAAGCTGCATTCAAGAATATAATTATTCAGGTGAGGACAAAGACAAACATATGCATATGAAGCTCAAAATTAAATGCTGTTCAGTGCTATACTATGTAATAATAAAAAGACAAAAGGTGGATGGAAGGAATATGGCAAACATATAGCTTATAAATAGATAAACTAGAAAATAAAACAGATAAGAGAAGCCAAATAAGTGTCCGCCAGAATAAATCATAGAATAAAATCCCATTCATGACAGTGTACGACAAACCAATCCCTCCCTCACCCAACAAAAGAAGAAGAAGAAAAGCCGCACAATGTCAAAAGGAAAATAATAGTTATTTCAAGTTAATGAAACCTTAGAAGCATGACTTGCATTTCGATTGGAAATGGTAGAGAAAAGTCTCACCTGAGGAAAAAAAACATGCATATTTTATGATTGAAAGGATACCAACAAACTTATTACTACAAAAGAACTTTCAGAGAGAATCCTTCCATTCGAGTTTGATTCTCAAAGAAACCCTACCCAGACCCAACCAACAAAATAAATACACATAAAAAAACTGTCACAATTGGAATAAATGACCTTTTGGAATGATATCTCAAAGAGGAAAAGGAGGACAATAATGCATTAGGACACAACATCCAGCTTCAAAAAATTTTTAAAAGAATGATAAGGAAAAAGCTAATTGGTCAAGAGAACCAACCTTTCCTCAATCATAGGTCTTTTATTTCCTTTCTTTTCATGCGCAACTCCATTGGCTAAGCCCTTCACATTATAAAAAAGAAATCAAACAATACACTTGAAAAAAAATTCAGAGGTGCTAAACATACCAAGACATAATGCACTTACCATTCCCTGCTTCCATTTAATTTGCGTTGCAGTAATTTCTGTTGTTCCTTCATCAAGGAATGTGAAACTCTTTGTAAGCTTTGTATCCTCAAAATAAGGGTTAGGTCCAAAGTTCTGAATAGAGAAAATGGAGAACTTTCAGAAACTGTAGTTAATCTTGATTACAATTGAAGCAAGTGAAAGCAGATGCTGATGAAACAAATAAGACATTGGACAGAGAGAATAAACTCACAAATGTTATAGAGTAACCCGATTTCACATCTTTGAAGTCCTCCACTTCTAGGGAGCTTAAATACTTAAATATCTATTAACAAAAGAAGGCAAAACTGAGAAGATACTACAACAAATGTAAGAAGACAATTGAAACATTTTGAATTGAGTGATGATAGTGGCTAAATCAATTTTAGTTGACCAAAATGTTTACGGATAACAGTAAGAAGGAGAAATGTGTCAGTTATAAAATACAGAGGGAAACGATGGACTTCAAAGCATGAATTAAGTGCATGTGAGTTCATGTAGTAATAAAATCAAACCTTTTGATCCTCCTCACTTAGAATTGCATTAAGAGCAGGATGACTTAAAAACTGCATAAAAAACCAGAAAATGTTAATGTCATAATATAAGTCATTTAGACATCATGTTGTAAATTGTGAGAAATGAGAAGCTGAAAATGGATTCACTAACAGCAGTTAACCAGAAGTCTGGAATGGTTTTGATGATCTCATTCCGCTTTTCATAGACTGGCTTGCGTATTTCATTATACTTCTGCTCCACTTCCAAAACCTTATCACTTGCCTCTTCATTAATCTGAAAACAAACAGAGATAACACAACAACCAGAGCAGAGCTTGTGAGCAAAAATATTCACATAAATTTACATCCACATTTGAAACTTTGTAGCATTGCTGCAACGTAATAAAAGAATTAGCAGCATTCATACTCATAGACCTCAAAATTCAACGAATTTTACACGAATTCAACATCCATTATTCAAAAACGTCGATTAAACAACAAAAAGGAAGCACTTTTTTTTTCGTAAAATCAAAAACCGGTGAAAAAGAAAACACCTTTTCGAGATCTTCTTGGATCTCCTGGAGCTTTTCAATAGAGAGAACAAGAGCTTCATCAATTTGACTGTTTTCCTCTTCACCTTTCTCAGCTACTTTCATCTTCTTGCCCTTGTCTGCGACCATTTTGAACCAAACCCTAACCCTAATGACACAAAATTGAGAGCTTGTCTCTGCGCGAGGGTCGCTGGCTGTGTTGATGATGGATTTGGCTAAAACCCTAATGCTTCAGTTTTGCCTTGCTTTTTATTATGTGTTGATGTGTGAGAGAATAGATAGGATGGTGTGTAAGCGTGGCAACAAAAGGGTTAGGGTTTTGGGGGTTTTATCCGGTGCATTGTAGGATTGTTGACTACTATATTCTATTCAATCAGAAAATGGAATGCTATAAAGTGAGAGCGTTTTGGGTATTTTACTAGTAGTGTTTGGGGGTAATTTAGGAATTTTATGGGAAGATTTCAAGTTCGAGGTTTTGTGTAGTATTTCTCTTAATTATTGTTTGATTGAGTTAAGATATTTTCTTTGGCAAAGCAGGCAATCGACAAAGTATTTACCAGTAGTGCTTACCACGGGTGAGCACTGTCGGTTTGATTTAGAGAATATAATTTTTTTAATTTATTTTAAAATATTAAAATTTTAAAAATTAAAGTTTTAAAATTATTTTAAATTTTTATTAGATTTAATTTAAAAATTAAAATTTTTAGTTTAGATAGACTTAAAAATCAGTTTTCCTGCAAATTAAAAAAAATAAAGAGATAATTCAAATTAAATCATTAAACTACAAATCATTTCATAATTTATTATAAAATTAAATATTTTTTATAATTTTATTTATCATTATTTTTTATAATAAAAAAATTTAATATATTACATTCTAATATATTATATAATTATTATTTTTTTATAAAAAAATTTATATTATATATCATAAAATAATAATAACAACATTATAGCTATTAAAAAAATATTTAGATAGAGTCAAATGAATGGTCAATGAAAATTTTAGTTCAATTATTTAGGACAATTCAAGTTCTCATAGACCCATGTTCAGTCCTAGTATCCCTCAACAATATATATCCTCATTTATTTTCATATAAATATATGTGAATTAATTATAATGACATTTTTTGTTATATTGTAAGCTTATTTGCTTATCAAGTGAAATTAACTTTTTAATAATTTTATACATTAATTTAATACATTTAAACTTATCTTTTTAAATATATTTTAAAAATACGTTTGAAATTGAATTATGAAGCGTCTATAATAAAATATTTTTCTTACTAATGGAAATATGGAATTAACTCTTCTGAAGAACTTTTGATTAGGATGAAAGACGTTTGATGTGATTTTTATATTATTTTACAACAAAAAATATTAACATAATTTATGATTTTCAAACTATTATAATATTATAATTTCAAAAAAGAAAATTATTGGATTAAAATTTAAATTTGCCGGTATTTATTAGTTTAAATGGTAAAAAATTTAAATTTTTTAAATAAAATATCAAATTTAATTCTTACATATTAAAAAAAAAAAGATGTTGAAAAAATTTTATTTCCTTACATATTCACCTAATTTGAACTCTAAATTAATTAAAGTCTTTCATTGTTATCGAATTCGGGAGGAAAAAATAAAACACTTAACGTTGTGCATTGGGTTTCAAAAAAAAATACATAAAATTCAAAAATATATAAGACCTATTAAGATGAGGAGCAAAAAAAATACATTAAAAAAACACACGATGATGACTTAGCATGAATTTAGGCTTCAAGCACAAAGTGTATAAACGGTCCAACAGAGTGAATTTGCTCGATTTGGGGCTTGCAGGCTGAAATCTCTTGATGTGGGCTGAGGCTAGGCCTAAGTTACATTCTATACTGCCAGGTTTCAAAGTGATGTGATGCTCTAAGAGTCCATTGTTGATTTCATGCTCAATTATTTGGGAGGAACACAAAATTGCAGCTGTTGGTATTATTCTTATCTTTAATGTTTCCTGTCACTTCTTATGTTGGGGAAGGGAGATTGTTGTCTATATCATGTGTATTGCACTTGATAGTTCTATTTTTAATACATTATATAAGTATTTCATATTTATCCAATAAAAATGAGACACATATTTTTAGATTATAAATCTCACTACTGAATGTAATACATTCAGTATATCAAAAAATTATCCAATTAGGAAATCTTTTTACATTACTTATGCGCAGTTGATTGGTATGGAATTCAAGAAGAGCATGAATCGATTCCTATTACTCTACTCTAAAAAATAATAACATATTAATATTCTAACCATTTTGTATAGGAAAAAAACTCTTTTATTCATTAATAGAAAAATTAAATACTTTAATTACTAATGAGCTAAATAATAGAATATTTTTTGAATTGAGTAAAAATTAATGTCATAAATCAACCATGATAAAAAGGTCTTAACAAGAGAATTAGTGCAAAATCTTACACCTCTTTGTTGACCCCTCTTGCAGTCTCTGCATTAATTCTAATTGCAACAAGATTGACATATTAATATTTAGTAGTAATATTTTCACCTATGAGGCATTAAAGGCATGCCTATTTCAAGAGTGGTCCTTGACAAGTATGAGAAATCAAAATTCAATGTGCACAGCTTCAGTTTTGTTGTCAATCAAATTTCCAGTTGGTCCCTTTTGCAGACATTCTATTTGACATACACCTTGTGGCTTGAGTTATTACAATCACACCTTCTGAATTATTATTATTTTTTTTTTCTCTCTATCTACATTTTAACTTTTGATGGATGGATTGTGATGGACAACCTCTCCCTGTGCTATGTATTAATGGCATATCTGCCTCCATTTTCATAGCGTTCCTTCCTAATCGCATCATTCACATGGTGGCCACACCTTGGTATCTATCCATTCCTTTCAATATGAACAACCTTCATATCGATCAATACCTTTCAGTGTAATTGTTTTGGTACATAAATTGGTTATTTCCAATTTTCTGAATGTGAAACCTACCATAAGTAATAACTATTTTATTGCAAGTGTGAAACATTTTATTCTTATTCCTTAATATTTTGTATATTATTTAAAATTTCAATTTTTTAAAAAATATATGTCGTCTAAAATTCAAATAGAAAGTTTCTAATAACTAGGAGTGTAAACTTTATGTTCGACTCGATAAAAGTTCATTCAAACTCGTTTAATAAACGAGCCAAGCTCAAACTATACAACGCTTGGCTCGTAAAGCTCGTGAATAAATTTGAATAGAAGCTCGTGAGCCAACTCATAATTTTAATGTTTAATAATTTGATTTTAAATATATAATATATAAATTCGTATTGTAAAAAATATTTTAAAAGTATATTATTAGAATAAAATCATAATTTTTATTAAATATATTATAATTTATTTTTAATTTTTGAATGTATAATTTTAATTTATAGTTTATATTTTTTAAAATTTCTTTAGACTCGTTTAAACTCACGAACAGCTCGTAAACATCATGGAGGATAGTAAACTCGGCTCGAGCTCGGTTTATTTATAAACGAACCAAGCCCGAACTAACCAAAATTTAGCTTGACTCAATTTCACCCTACTAATAACCAATAGTAATATTTGACATATAATTATGAAATTGAAAAATTTTATAGTAAAATAACATTGATGGACCACATAATATAAATAATTATTTCTTTTTAAATTAAAATTTCATAAATCAATGACAAAATTGAATATTGCATATCATCTATATAATTTATATTTAATTTAAATGACATATATTTATATAGTTTATATCGTATGATATGACATATATATGCGGTGTTAAATCATTTATTAATTGGTAAAATGTTCAACTTAACTAACATTAACAACCTTATTTTCAGCTAGTCAAGAAGTAATAAAGTAACTCATCTACAAACACATATGAGGTGTGGGGTTGATATCCTATTGTCAAGTCTTTATTAACCAAAAAAAATCCTATTTTCACTGGATCAAAATGCATTCTAAATCGTTTTCCTCCAGGTAATAGATTGAAATGTACAGAGATTTTGGTGTTATAAACAATGAGTACTGCTTTTCACTGTTTGATAGGATTTGCTCAAGTCCGGTTAGGGAGGTGTTTACCAGATACCCAACCTAGTTTCCATATAGTGAAAAGGAGATAGTATCCTTATGGGATCCACCTTTTGTTGCAAGGTTAGATGGATATGAAAATGAACATACAAAAGGCATAAATAAATATGTTTGTAATGTTGTAGTTGTAGTATGTGTAACATCCCAACTAATTAGTAATGCTAATTAAATATTGGCTAAATTTAAGTAGATTCAACCCAGTAAATGATTATTAATTTAGAAGTTTAAGTTGTCTGATTATGAGAAATTTTAATGTATATTCATACTTGTGATTTCTTTTTAAAAAGACATAAGATCATATTAAATATACCGCTTCACTAATTTGATATCGACTACTTTAAAAGATATTTTTATGAACTAATACTATTCATACCCCAGCTAGTTATATAAAACATTCCAAAAAAATTGAAAACAAGCAGAAATGTTGACTTATTGACTGTCTAATGTGTGGAGCCTTTATATAGTGTAATAGCAATCACAAAGGAAAGGCATAATTTTGTCCTCCAAGGTCCAAGCACTAACATTGTGGCAATTGTATGCTACAATTTTTTTTGTTCACACTTTATCAATAGATAAATGCTCTTCACCCCCACAATTAAAAACTAATCTTTTTAAATATTTTTAGTGTATGTTATTTAAAAGAAACATATCTAAAAGAATGCTTTTTGAGTAATTCCAAAATACAAAATGTTGTTTAAAGTCTAAAGGTGGATTCTTTTATAGAACTTGAGCAGAAAAAGGCAAAAGTTAAGGGCTGAAGTTGATTCCAAATGTATGTTACTTTAGCATACATGACCTCTGTTGTAGGGACCTTGTGTTCTAGAGATAAAAATAGATACAAGCTAACCCCAACTCTTAGATCTGTAGTCTCTCAAGTAAGGCAAAGGTGGCTACATAAAATTTTATTATGGTTTAGGTATTTGATGGGAAGGTCCAAAAACATGAAAGACCCCTTTAGTTGTAAATCAAGAGAACAAGAATAAATTCTTTGGAAGTGAAAAAACGATTTGGGTTTAGACAAGAGTGGTCAATTGTGCGTGGTTTACTTAACTTGTGTCTTCTATGTCCAATCAACATACCTAAATCAAGATTCACTTTCCATGTTTCTGTGCTGTTCTGCCTTTGTTAGACATAAAATATGTGGATAAAAATCTGGTAATTAATTTGCTAAATCACTGAATAGAAGAAGAGTAGTTATTTTTTTATTTTTTTATTTGTTGATAATTATTTCTAATATTTTGTAGTCGCATGACCAATTTGAATCGAGTCAGATAGACTCTATAAGGGAGCAAAAGCTCTCCAAAGACATATATTCTCCGAAATTAGGTACTCATGGGTTCCATAGATAACATTATGATTTGTAAATATCACTTATCAAGAAGATAATTTAATGTCTTATATGGAATTCTTAAAAGAAACAAAAAGCTGTAAATTTCACCTGGAAAATAAAAATCTTTCCATTATGCATGCGCTAGTGCTAATGGAGAGCATGTAGCAATTAAAGGAAATCAAAATCTTTCACCTTAGAATCGCCTGGCAACTTCCTTATTTGCATGGAGTTGTTATTATCTAAGGACCTTCTGTGCTGATGGTGCAAGTGAGGCTTCATCTTGTCATTTTTCTTATATGCAGTTTCAACAACTTCTACAGCTTTCTGACTCTTGCACCCCAATAGACTATTTGGGCGTCTAATTCTAGGTGTTGATGTTGAACCAGAACAATTTGTACTAATCTCTGCAGGTTTCTTTTCGTGGTAATCCGAAACAGCAGAGAAATCAGCAGCACTGGCAGTTATAACACTCCACTCAATGCTGGTTTCACTTGGCTGATACCTACTTGCGGGAGTCATACAGCCAGACATGCCATCAGAAGTTTGCTTGGTGTATATTGGTTGTGTACTGCAGGAAATGTTCTCTATCTCGAAAAGATCAGAACTTGCATCACTTTCTTTGTCTTCATATATTTGGCTGCTTGCAGAATTTGATGGCAGGTTTTGAGCTTTTGGAAAGGGAATGGCATCCCAAGTTAGCACAGAAAGTTTCCTCTCTAAGTTTGATGCTATGTCTTCCTTCTGTATCTTATGAGAACCGAACACTTCAAGTGATTTCCTGGGATCTTCTTCCAGGGTCTTTTGTTTCTGAAGGTTCTGAATTTGTAAGCTTTGCACCCCTGAATTCACTGTTGGCAGTACAAAGTAGTCTTCTCTTTTTGAACCAATACGCGTCTTTTCAAAACTTTTGCTGCGAAGAAACTGATAATCTTTTGCCAGGAATCTTGATTCAGACTGTTTTCTTCCATCTAACATGATAGACTTGTGAGCAATTTGAAGTTCCCTATGAGTAACATTTTTATCAATACATACAGATTTGTCATCAGAACAAGAACCTTTACAAGCAAAACCAGGAAAGAACCATCTCTCATTCACTCTCTTTTGCCTGGTATGAACTAAGTTTCTCCCGGAATTTGGTAATAAGGCAGTTTGGCTGTTCCAGCTTGATACAGAACTTACACTTGGAGTCCCTAACCTGCCTTTTGATCTCATCCTGTGAAGATCAACTGATTGTTGTATTGTATGCTCATGCACAGACTTATTGCCTGCATTAGCATCAATGGCTCCTGAGGTTTGATCACCTTCAATCTTCATGTTGAAGTACTTCTCAGCACCAAACACACTGATTTCGCTCCCTTCAGCTTTAGGTTTCTCCAGGTTACTTGGAATAGTAAAATTTTCTTGTTTTAAGGTTATGTCAGGATGAGGAAACTGAGCTGATTCTGTCAGCTTAACAACAAAGTTCTGTTGTACTGAAGTGAGATAAGAAAAGGAAGCATCACGGAGATCGCGAAGATCACTGCTCTTGCTTTCACCATCCATAGCTCAAGAGAAGCTAGATGTAGAAGAAAATAAAGAAGAAGCTATATGGGATCCTACTACAAGTAAAGAATAGCAAAAACTAGCAAGAAATAAGCATTTTTTTAAGTCACCAAATTGAGTCAGGACAAGCTTAAAAAGGCAGTAGATAGTGTTTTGAAACTGATATAACAGAGTTTGGATTTGAGAGATTGAAGAGTAATGCATGACATATCATAGCATAGATCCTTGAGAGGCAAATTCTATAGATGAGGACTTCTTGTGGGGGCTGCAATATTAGGATGATATGTGGTCCTACCTTCTTTGGAGGCAGGTTGATTAATGATGGGTCGCCTTTCTTGCCTCAGTAGGTGAGATGTGCTTAGTACTGCTGCTTGTTCCTTGGTTTCTTTTTTGTGTCAAGGCCATAATCTTTGAGATTATTGGATTGTTATGTGCTAACAGCCAATTTAATGCAGATTACTGTTCAAGGGGAGTGAGATAATCTGCAGACACTGGCCACGTTACCTTATGATCCCCCAATATCTTATGGACACCAACATAGGTAACAAGTGGCTTGCAATTAATGGGACATTAAGGGTCCAATCAATATATTATAATGGCCTTAAACTTTTGTCCATATGCCCTTTTTATTAGTTGATTAATAGTTTAAGGTTATTCTTTCTTCTTTTTCCAGTTTGGAAAACTTTTGGGATGTTCTACGATATTTTGCCATGTTACAATAAGAGATAAGTACTCTATCTTGCCATCTTACAAGATGAGACAGGTACTCTGAATTAGTAAGGAAGTAAACTGTTGATATTGAATCTGATTATTTGTGTTCAACAGTAGTCATTGAATTACAATATCTAAGGCAGCTAAAAAGCACCGGTTGCTCAAGAAAAAACAGAAAGGCTTCTTCATATGCTTCATACAAGAATATTGAAATCAAATAGATATATATAAACCTCAAAATTTCTTTACAAACTGCAACAAGAAAAAGAACATATTGATCTGTAACAGAAAGAACAGTAATGCCAAGAGACTTTGCAAGTATAAATGATCTACTGTATCCTATATCTAACTGAAAAAGACCACAAACTAAAAAACAAAAAATGGATAAGCCACAGTTGAAGCTGGCCTTGCTAATCGTAGATTGGCCAATGTGTGAGAATATTAATTTGTTAGGTCTGAATCATAAAAAAAGGCATTTCCAGATAGAATCGCAGTGCAGTTTCAGCAGTGTCTTTGCTCTTCACAGTGAAGACGTACTGTTGTTATCTCCAGCAACCCAATATTGTTTGACAGCAAACAATACCTTCTCTGAGACAAGTGGACCATCCTCATGATCCACCATTTTTGTTTTCCATCTCATTCCTCCAACAATTCTCTTCACATTGATCAGCACATCCACTTGATCGCGGAATATGACTGTTCCTTCAGGTCTTAAAATACGATCCATCTCCAGAAGAATATCTTCCATGTTGCACCTGTATTGAAACATATTAATACAGTAAATTCTTGTACTTCCTAGTTATAGGTCCACACAGCAAGCTAAACCAAGGGCCTAACTCTGGGTCCAAGGCAAATCTGAACCAACAATTAAGCCATCTAAAAGGCCTATATCATTAAAGCTAAACAGCATACTGCAATCTTCCACAATCCAAGCCAATTAATACTGACGATTAGATATTGAATTGAATCTGAAACGGGTGAATCAACTATATAGTTCCTTGTACTCATGCTACAACCTTTTTCTTTCTTTTTTATAAGGTCAATGTCCTAAATAGAACAAAAGTACAAAGTAACAATAAAGAAAACTTACTTATCTTTATACAAGCTGAAAACTCCATTTGCATGGATGAGGTCATATGTCCTTGGGTATGTGGAGAAGGCTTCACACCTGGTAAAATATTAAAAAAAAACACTGTAAATAAAGTAGTCGCAGTATAATCATATACCTAAACTATATTTCTTTAACCATAGAGTTATATAGGTAATTGAAAGAAAAAAAAAATCTTTACCAAAAGGCAATACCTTCATTTTCTTATAGTGACACTATGGTAACAATAGCAAATTAAATTGCATAAAAATCAGAAAAGCCTTAACAGGGATTACCGCTCCCTGAAGCTAGCAAGATCCAATTAAGGCTAACTTGATGTAGTATCTACTTCAAAAATGAAAGTCATGTTTCTTGTGGCAATGCTCCTCACCAAGAAGAAGAGCATATACAAGCATAACTGCTAAAGCCAGCATTTTCTAGGTCAATATATCAATTTAAACTTCATTTTCTTGCTTATGTAGCTATCAATTTTGACATCACGTTATATCAATGTAAATGATGATATGTATTTTCCTTTGTTTTCCTCCTTTATCTTATGTTCCCTCATCTTTTCATGGATCAGGGCAAGAAAAATAAAAGACAACATTGCAACATATGCTCCATGTCATTATGCTCTTGCCTCTCATGCAGTTTCCACTGGCCAAACATACATACATTTATAAGATTATGGTTGCTTGAATCTCATTCTTCCACTTAGAAATTCGTTGAAAAAAAGATTAACTGAAAATCAAAAAATCAAAGATGGAAGAGAGAGAGAGAGAGATCTCCTAAAAGTTACCAGTCATGATAGATGCCAATAAGACCACGCTCATATATAACACCCAAAGTATCTTTTTCAGCTATTGTAGGCATAACATTCATAACCCATAATTTTGGAGATTCAAGAGCTGCAGCAAAACCTCCCATTCCAGCATTCATATCCATGATGTTGCGGTACCTCCCTGAGTCCAGGATTTTGTTTATCCTCTTGTAAGCATTCACATGCTTCTTCCACAGACGGTCGTCATCCAAGTATGCTTCAACAGATACTCCAGGAATGGAGCCACTTGATATTCTGGATGGAACACCATTAAGTCTTTCTCTAAATGTCAGCCATGGTGCACCAGCTACTTCATTCGGCCCATTTGTCTCAAGATAGGGAGTTACACATGCCTCCATCTTTTTGTACCTATACATGATCAGGAAATGTTGTAAAACATGGCATGACATTGTACCTCAATTTAATGACATAAAAAAAAAGATTCTGATCCTGAGTACATAAATTTCTGGATTTCTTTAGTATTTACTCTTTAAGGCAACTGACAATGCTTTAATCAGAACTAACGGGCAGAACTCCCCAAGTGAAAAAAAAGGAAATTATGATTTTAAGGTTAGTAACCATCTTTCTTCCAAAAGTGAAATAAAATTTAGTTTGTTCTGGACATATTCAACCTATAAGCTAAAAGCAAGAAAAAGTCAATAACATAGCATACCAGACATCATCTGGATTTGTTGATTGGCACATTGTAGGCTGAGGATCCTGCCTATGGCATGCATCAGAATTTGTTCTTTTCTGCCAGATGGCTATTTCACCTATCTCGTGTTTCTTTTCCCAGCAAAGAAGTTTGGCAATTTCTTCAATCTTCCTCTGTTCCTCCTCAAGCTCCTCTTTGGAACGCTGCCATGCTTGGTAATTGTTCCTCCAGTTGATGGGAGGACCAGAAAGCACCCAATAACCACCAGGTCTAAGAACACGATCAATTTCCATCATATACATTCCATCTAAAGAACATGTCCAATGAAGATGTAATCAGTGATTGTCATCACCAATAGCTTGCAGTACGATATTCAAATAATAAAACATGAACCACCTAATAAATTTTTAAGACTATTAATTATGTTGAAGTTGTTGAAAGTTATGAATTAATTTGCTGCACGTTATTTAGCATTGATAGTGTAATATTCTGAATCATATTAGGTTTTCTGAAACTAGCTTGTAGAACTCCTGAGTTCGAAAAGCAGCATTGACAAAGAAAAAAGTAAAAATATTGTTTATTGCACTCAACAGGTGTATACAAAGGGGTTCCTCAGAAACCCTGATATTCTGGAGGGGTAAATGATGAAACAATACCCAGGTATTCTGCATACAAATTGGACATCCAGGCCTCTTAAAAGTTTAAAACTATACAATGCTGTACCAAAAATGATATAAGTATCCTCACCATTAGATCCCCATGGAATTAGGCAACGAGAACAGTGAGCCATGTCAAAGGCTCTGAAAGGGTATGGCAACTTGATAGTTCCGAGAACACCGATAACAGCTGGGACACCTCTTTCCAATGCAAATTGAACTTGTGCTTCATGAGAATCTTTTGGAGCAAATGACATGGCTAAAACGTTCTTTTTGGTAAGGTACGCACCCCAACTTGCAACCTAAGCACCACTCGAGGCAATTAATCAAATGAAATGTACAAGAATACAAAAACCAAACAAACAGCCACAAAGACAATTAGGCAAGCATAAAAGCCATGAAATAATTGCAGTTCATCAAGAGAGTGAAGAGACTGGCTGTACGAATGCAATGCAGAAGAAATAAGAAAAAAGACTATAAAGGAGTATAAGAACCTATCGTATAATTACTTACCCCACATCCAGTATCTAATGCAGTTCTAACCAGACCATTGTCCATGGGGATCACAGCAGCAAGTTGATTGATATAGGCATCTGCCCCTTGAGGAAATTGCGTTCCTCCACCAGGGAACCTAAACACATTATTCTCATACTGTATCCAATTCTGAACAGCCTTTTCAACTGTCAAGCTCTTGTAAGGTGCATTTGCATAGGGTACATAGTCACGACTCTTTGGCCAAGGAAACGGATTTGCATACCCTTTAGGAGCTGGAATAAGGCAATGGAGCTTTTCTTCTTCAGAAGGACAATGGCGTTCCCTATAAGTCATGTTATCTCGAGGAAATTTCATAGCCCTCAATTGATCCTGGCAAGGAGTGTAGTCAATATACTTATCATCACATGGCATAAACTCCTTTTGTTCTGCTCCAGAACCATCAACTGTTCCAGCGTCACCACTTGTCTGATAATTCAAATTGCTGAGAATGCTACAATGTGTCTGTCTGGTGATGTCTATAGCAATACTATCACCCTTTCCAAACCCACTTCGCTGCCATGCACCCAAGATGTAGAAAAAACAGCATAAACCAACTACAATACATATTGAGACTGAAGTCCTAGTTTTATTATCGCCTGAGTTCCCTTTCGTCGCCATGATGCATCTGAAATCAAAAAATTGCAATGTATGGATAAATATATATATCATATCAAGAACATAAAAAAAATTCAAAAATTCAAAAGATCATAAATGTCTTTGAAAGATTCCGACGATCCAAATGCAATTTGAGTTAAATCAATAAAAAAGGAGAAAATTAATCAATAAAATGCACAATGAATCAAAATCATCCATGCGGGCCTAACAAGAAGAAAAGAAAGGTGAAGACTTTGTATCAAGTCAACAAACTTCGGATAATATGAATCATTCAACGAACGAACCGGGTCATCGAGATCAATTAAAGGGGATTTTATTACATCAATCAAGAACAATTCAAAAGAAAAAAAACAGATCCAAATATTAAAAACATCAGAATTGAGAAAAAAAAAAAGTTCTTACAAGGCGAAGAAACCGAGGATGTTGGGAAGGCAATCAGATCAAAAATATAGTTTCGCTTTGCGGAGACATGAACAGAGTGTTGATTATGTGCGAAAGAGGGACTCTGATGTGTGCTGTGCGCGCGTTTGTGTACCTTGTAACAGGCAAAATCGTAGGAAGGAGAAACTACGTGACAAAGCGCACGGCGGGAAGAAGCGGTTAAAAGACGTTCGATGCGTTCAGAGTTTTTAGAGTATAGAGTTGAACACACTTTTTTCTTTCTTTTTTAGAATTAGATTGTGTTTTGTCCAATCATTACATGCCACCTAGCCTATTGTCTTACCCAGGAGAAACTTGTCTATTTAATCCAATTTTATTTTTATATTTTAATTTGTATTTATTTTTTATTCTGAACAACCGTCTTTCTAAATCATTGGATAAAACTAGTTCAATTTCATATTGTATTGTAAAAAAAATATAATTTTTTTTTTTTAGAATAAAAAAAAAGAACTTCATTAAGGAGATGAAACAATAGTGTCCTGTACACAGAATGAAAAGCAAATGGAGGGACAGAACCCTCAACTAAAAAAGCCGTGTTACCATTTAAAACTCCCTTAGCCAAATCGTGAGCCACAGTATTACCATGACGGCGAGTGAAAGATAAAGAAATTTGCAGAACTTGGGAAGCCATCTGTTGAATATCCTCACAAAGCAAATCAAGGATGGCGTGACCAAACATCTGAGACTTCAATCTGGAAATTGCTTTTGAAGAGTCGGATTCAACAATAACATTATATAAACCAAAATCAACAGCAAGCTTCACACCATACTGGATTGCATACAATTCAGCCATTTCTACATCCGAACAGTGTTGGATTATTTTACCAGCTGAGTAAAGAACTGCTCCGGTTTCTTGTCTAAAAACCACACCCAGACCAACCCGTGCATTCTGTAAATCCACAGCTGCATCAGTATTAATCTTAATCATAGAGTCAGGTGGGGGTTTCCAACGGACAATCTCTGATTGCTGTTCTTCTGGTTCGAAACAAGAAGACACTGCAGTTTGATACTCCAGTCGTAACCGATTCACCATGGATAATAAATTAATTGGATGAAGAGTAGCTTTGCCATGCACTAGCCGATTTCTCTGAAACCAAATACCCCACCAAACATGGACAATGGTTATAAGAATATCCACTTCGGTAGAAGACGTCAGATCAGTAAACCATTCCCACAAGGAACAAATTTGTAATTCATCTACCCTCAAAGCGACTGATGACATTAGCCAAAGGCCTCGACTCCAAGAACCGTCTTTAAACAAATGGAGTAAAGTCTCTGTTTCAGAACCACAGAATTGACACCCATTAGGTACCAGTAAGCCTCTCCTACGCAAATTATGAACTGTTGGAAGAGAGCCAGTTAGAGCACGCCATAAGAATATTTTAATCTTAGGTGCTACCTGTAAATGCCAAATACACTTCCACACAGCACTATCTGAATTTGACGAAGAACTGGGCAAAGAGGATAAATGAGCCATGTTTAGTGCCACTTTATAGCCTGATTTCACCGAATAAGCCCCATCCTTTGTATATAACCAAAATTGGACATCTGAAGGCAGACGGAAACTAATTGGTATTTGCAGAATGGCAGCAACCTTACAAGGCAAAAATAATTGATCTAACAAATCCACACGCTACCGCTTCAAATCTGAATCAATCAATGAATTAACATGGCAAACTGTAAGCCCCCTTTTTCGCACCAAAGGCTTCATTCCTTGAACCCCATAAATCCACTTGTCATTCCACATATCAACTGAATGCCCATTCCCAATACGCCACCCCATTCCCTCCATAAGTACACTACGGGCTTCTAAAACACTTCGCCAGAAATAACTTGGCCTACATCCTGAATTAGAACTCCAAAAATCACTACGAGGATAATATTTAGAAGCAATGACACGAGCACATAAAGAGTTGGGGAACATTAACAGCTTCCAGCCTTGCTTAGCTAACAAAGCAAGATTAAAATAATGACAGTGCCGGAATTTCATGTTGAATCAAAATAGAGTAAAGACTCTAATTGATCAAGAAGAAGAAAAACTTTCTTTAGAATAATCTCACAAAATTACAAAAAAGAAGAACTCTTAAGAAAACTTTCAAATGCTTATAATTAAGCTTTGATTATTGGATGATAAAACTCAAATACAAATGAGGTATTTATAGGTTATAAGAAACAATCTAAACCATTCATTAAAATAACCACAAACTAATCTAAACCATTGAAATTAAACATGTGAAAAATACCTAATTTTCACCTAACCAAATTGATGTAAGCAATGACATCAAATTAATTTAGGTGTGGGCTAATATTGACTTCTTCAACACTCCCCCTCAATGTTAGCCCTCATTCTTTGAATCACGCCAAGCTGTCATCCACTCAAAACTCTGTGATGCTTCTTCAAACGTCTCAGGTTCTATTCTAGTTGCTTCTTCAACTATGGCTGCATTAGCGTATTTGGGATTTGGCCTTCGGGTTCTTGTTGACCTTCGTAATGGAGTTGATTCTTCCGTTTCACTAGGCACACCTTCTTCATCTGGTTGTCGATACACCCCAGATTGCC